>MU911829.1:3767-17074 GCA_036418205.1 Ostertagia ostertagi | reverse complement strand
ATGCATTAACCGACCGGATGTCGCCGCATATAATAATATTTGTTTAAATTTGGCGAAACAAACCTTGCAGCATATGAACCAGTGCCATAGAGTTATGCAATGAATTTTGGATGAACCAGTGCCATAGAGTTATGCAATGAATTTTGGATTCTGTCTGGTCGGAACATGGGCTGCATTTATGGCTTACAAATACATGATGGATGACTATAAATTAGTGGAGTGAAAGTCTAGCGCTTTCCATGAGAAATCCGTACGCCATCAAAGGGCTCGAATCGCAAATTATTTCCATTCCTTCTTTGTAGCATTCCTAGAGACCCCACGAATATGATCGATTTCTGTGCTTCATGCACGTGCCCTTCTAATTTACACATTTTCTAAAAAAACGCCCCTTCTTGAGCGGTTTTGTGATAATTGTTGAAAGGTTCCTGCGACTAAATATTCTAATTTTTAGGCCGCTAAAATGGTGGTGAAATTATCCGACATCGTTCATTTGGCGCGTGCTGCACAGATTGATGTCAAGTTTGAATTATCGATTTGATTACATGTCGCTCTAGTCTTATTATTTCGTAATTTTTCTTACTAATTCCATTGTGTTCACTCTTCTTTCCGACGACATTAAAATGAGGCATCCACTGCTTTAAGGTAGAGAAAGTAAGTTCTCTAGAACTTGTTCCACTAGTGGTATAAGTGGATTTTAATTGTAGATTCCATTAGCGGTAGAAGTGTATTTCGACTATAAATTCTTAGTGTAGGAGTGGATTTTTCTGCACTTTGTGCATCGATGATGTCCACACTTGTATCGTGCGATGAATGTGACCTGCTATGTGGTTGGTGTTTGGTGCTTCAATAAACATTCGTTGAGGAACTGGGGTTCTGTTGAATTCAGTTGAATGATCAATTTATTGGAAAAAAGTCTACAAGAAAATAATTGAAAGAGAGTAGAAGAGATATCGACGAGATAATTAGGTAGGAGTGTTCTGAAAGCTGTGCGATTTGTTATGCTTGTGGGAATCTATTCGCTATCCAGCAGTCAATATTCGTAAGTCATTGGTTGGATGGCGTAGGAGGAATGCCACTGCGAGAGGAGGGGTAACCGACAGGAGGCCCTGTCGCGCGGCAAGAAGAAGTGGTCAGCGGACGAGTTCAGCGCGTACTGTGGTGATTTCGCGTCAAGTTAAATAGAATGCCCATTGTACGTCCTACATCGCACATCACGCGCTGCGACTCGTCCGCTGACTCTGCCTTCTTGCCGCGCGACGGGCCTCCTGAATGGTACCCTCGAGAGGAGCATGAAGCATAGAAATGGAATCAGAATCTAAGTTGTCAGATGTTAGAAAATCTGTTCTTTCAATAGATTAGTTTTTGACCGCCATAGAGGGAGTCCAATTCGAACAAGTTCTTGATAACTATACTTACGAGGAAAGGTTATCCATTAGCACGATTCGGTCAAGTGCACACTCCTTCACGCATCCTAGGACGCTAATTTCATGTTCTTTCATCATCTGCGCAACGGTTTTCTGAACAGAGCTAGAAAGGTTTTTCTCCGCGCTGTATTGCAGACATCCTACTCATGGCCTGTGAGCGCCCTATAATTCGATCTGGTTGGAAAACACTCGTTGCACAATTGTGCGGCGTGGGATGCGCTCGCAGTGGGATATATGTGTTGATGAGTACGTAAACGCGAGGTCGTGCTTTACCATTGGGCTTGGGTCGTAAGCGCGATGGTCAGCAGTGGAAATCGTAGCGAAGTCGACTTTGAAATATGTACTGGTGTGCGAGGTAGCAGAATCGCATCAACCACTATTTGAAATGGATTAAATTGGGATTTGGGAGCGTGTTGCTAGATACCCTTCTGTTTGCACGAAGCTGGGATGGTCGACGGTCTTAGCTCGGTTTGGAGAGGGGGCGGTGTTAATCGCTAGGATGTGTGGGTGCACTAGGTGGTGCTTTCAGCACTGACAGGCGAATACAATAAATGATCTTTCCGGAGATCAATTCTTTGAAACCTGCAAGAAGGACGACTGTAGCCCAGGAAATACCATTGCTTACTACATTGTTATTAGCTTAGGGAGCGTTCCAAACCACAGCATTGATAGTATCCTAGTTCAAGAGGAATCTATCGATCGTATGATTATGATGGTTAGAGGCTTGTTTCGGTTTAAAAAGATCTTGCGTGTGTTATTGCGATATAAATTTGTTTTCTGGAAATCTGAATCTGTATAAGAGCTATATCGGAACCATAACGTCAACGACCCTTGCTTTTAGCTCCCGCTCTGCATCAGGTACGGCGGTCACGGAATCGTTCCAGTACAGAATGACGATCGACGCGCGTGACGATGAAGATGACAAGGATCGCAGGTTGATAATTTTTTCGAGTCAAACTTAGGGCGGTTTTTGTTGATGAACACCGCGAAGACATCCTACATTTTTTATTTCCCACCATGCAACACTTCCTTTTTTAACTGTTGTAAGACACCCCTTGACCACTTCATCATTATACAGAAAAAAGTATTCGAAAACAAAACAACATTTCATTCCATAAAATAACTTATCCACAACAATATGTCCGATATCAGAGAAAATTCAAACGTCAGCAACCCGCTTTTAAACGAAGGAGTGCAAACATTGATTGCAGTTACAACATAAAACAATCTGTGCCTCTAAAAAACTGGATCAAATGAACCAAAACCTCATATAAGATATCTAGTTCTTTTTCTTGGCAAGCTCCACATATTTAGTTTTACTCTTAGAGTAGGCGAGAAGTGATCCCAAAGTTGTAGGAGCTATGAGAATGAAGAAAACTATCCAGTAAATATACTTTGGAGCAAATTTGCGTTCGTATTCTTTCAAACGATAGATGTATCCTAAATAAAACAGCAATTAGGAATTGGAAAACATCATACCGTCAATCAAACTTACCCTCGCCAGGAGCATTCGTGTATCCGACACGTATATCAGTGCTGCCTTCCGAGATGTAAGTTACTTGAGCTGAGGTGTAGTTGAAGACTCCGAATTGACGCGGCCTGACCTGAACACACAAACAATACTCTGTGAAGAAGAAATAATCTCAAGTCCATGTAACTAATTAAGAGGAGAAATATGTCATTCGACGTGTTTCCAGACTCTCAAATCGAACCTATCATACAATTTTGCAGAGGAACTGTTTGGTTAAGGTTACAAAGACGTTCACCATGGCCAGGCTTGGCTTGTCGCGGACGTTTTCGCGCGCCACTTTAGAAGCAAGAATCGATAAACTGCGAAATGTAGTGAAAACGCGTCAACTTTAAGAGTCGGAAGAGCTGCACAAAAGGGAAACTATGTATAATAGTATGACCACAAACGTTGTGGAACGCATTAGGCTGGTGTCAGAGTCCGCGATCCGTCGCAGGTTTCGCTGATTTTCGCGATTTGCGCGATTCACGCGATTTGCGCGATTTTCGCGATTTGCGCGAAACCTGCGACGGATCGCAAAAATTGCAAGTGCCCATTTGAACATTTGAAACACTGAATATGAAACAAGTGGAATCATGAGCAGTCGTCATTCAGCCTATCAAGCAGAAGTGGCGGCAGGATTGGAGAACACCTTGCAGTATTGATCGGGCACTTGTGATTTCCGTGACCCGTCGCGTGAATCGCGCAAATCGCGAAAATCGCGAAATCAGCGAAACCTGCGACGGATCGCGGACTCTGACACCAGCCTTATGGTTTGCAGAGCGCTAAACTCCCACTTCTGCTTCACCAATTGAAGCTGCAATGACACCCGAATACTAATTGCTATGTATAAAAAGACACCAGAGTACAACCAGCAGAACAACGAAAGATGGAAATACATTAGAACCCATAACAAATTCATCAGAAAGCAATACTTCTGACCAATTGTGACGACAAGTTAGGCTATTCTATATGTCTCAAACATCAGATGATTTCTGAAATTCTGCTTACACCAGAACCCAGCCATAAAATTATGTTTGCGATAGGCACTAACATGGAGAACATGCGTACTCCTCCGGCGGAAACTTTACCAATTCATTCAAAAAAACTCATTTTACAGGTATGAAAAATAGATCCAAGTTCAGTGTCCAAGAACACTTCTTAAGCCATGTGGTATTACCCCTCGTGAGCACATCAAGCACAAAGGAAACCGAAGAAAGAATAAAAATGATAACGACACTGTAAACTTACAACAACTGAGTGAGTTGTATTTGATCCTGGATTGATTCTCTCAAATCGGACATTGAGAAGACCTTTGACTATCTCGAACGACTGCGTAGGAAAGGAGTGACGGTCGTCAAGAATCACCTGTGATGGTTCAGACTGATTAAAATCCCAAAAGACTCATTGAGCACTACGTAGTCAAAAACAAAAACACATCTCATATTTTGAGTCAAATATAGGGACCACTACGTTTAACAACGCAGTAATTTTCATTAGCTTAACTTCCCTAGGATTCTGGCACGGGGTGAATCATGGTAGAGAATTCCTTGGCAGAGGGTCGTATATGGGATATATGGACGGTCATGAGTAGGGTGGGCATTTGTGAAGGATAAGTAAGGAAACTAAAAGCGGCGTGAAGAATGAAACTGGGTATTTCAGTGATCATGTACCCCACCCTCCACTCGATACCAATTTATGTGTTTTGGAGATCTTCTGGAGGCGGAGATGGGAGGGAGTGTGCCATGTGATACCAGGACCAAGCCTTCAGGAGGTTTAGCAATGGTCCATGCGTTGCGCAATGGCACACTCAAGTGAAAAGGTCGCGACAAGGCGGCATACTGTCCCTTAGAGTGACTTCTTATTCCGCTCTGAGATTAGGCGATGAGAAGACTAGAAGGTTCGGCAGATTTGATTAGTACGGAGATTTTGGCATGCCCAGCCAGGTCATTCAGTACGCATCTAATATTTTCAGACAAATTTCCTAATAACCTCATCTTGATCTCCTACACTGCCACTCAATACATATCTTTAGCATTATCGTCTATCCTTTTTGTTTCCAAAACGTGAGTATGAACGCAGCCTCATATTAATTTGGCATTCAAGTTCATCTTCAGCGCAGTGGCAAAGCACTGACTTGCATTAAAACATGTCGGCTAGTTAGAGCTCAATGTGTGTACTGTTTGAGCGTCACATCACTTGTGTCGACAGTGCCACGAAATACGGGGCATTTGTTTTATACTTCCACATTTCACATTTCGCTAAAAAGGCGAGACGTTCCAAACTGCTGGGAGCAAAAATAAAATCAATTTAGGAGAGCCACTGACCTTCAACGCAGCTTTGTCGCCGATGTTGTACAGGCCATATTCCAAGACAAGGTCCATGTTTTCTACTGCATAAATTGATTGTGGAAATTTGCTGGCAACAAGAAAAGCGTCCTGAAATTCCAAATATTCAGGACCAAAAGAAGAGAGAGTAACTGTTACTAATGGAAACTATCAAGCATGTTTTGTATCAGTAAGTATACTAATTTTTCGCAAACAGTGCCAAAGGTGCACTACCTGGGTGTGGTCGCGAGGACAGAAAGTAACTTTTTGCTTTTTACAACGCGAAACTTTTTCGCTGCGGAAAGGCCAGATCTCCTCTAATCAAATGTGGATCTAAGATTCCCGCAGCTGAGCTTCGCGCAGCGAAAAAGTGCTTTCTGTCCTAAGGCCTTTCTGTCCTAAGGACCGACACCCGTGCATTCATTACATTCTGAAGGTTTGTCAGTTAATTTACCCAGAGCAGCAACCGTACCACGAGCTATTACCGACAGTAAATTGACTCGGTTTACGGACTACTTGATTTTTCCTCAATGGTCCTGCCGCGATGGCTAGAGCACAGACGATTAGAGAATGCCCTAGGACTAAGCCTTGGAGAGGAGAGGGACCCGCTAGAGCGCAGAGGCGGTAAAGGGCTGAGTTCAAGTAGTCCGTCAACCGACTTAGGGCACGCCGCTAAAAAACCTGACACCTAAAAAAAGATACTCATTTGTCTCAGGATGACAGCTATAGATAAAGTAGAATTCATTGTCTTACGGCACACATCCGATTCTGGTTCATGATTTTTTCATTATGTGGAAGCAGGCATCAGAAGGCCGTGTAGCAATGAGGACAGCGAGCCCTTACACAGAAAGCGGAAAGTACTGTTTACTTCAAGAATTTTTTCATTAAAGACAGACCGTACGGTAAAGGCAGGGTCGGTCCTATCGTTGTCTACTTTTCAAAAGTGTTTTACGACTCCACTTATGAATGTTTCCCCTACCGACCGCTCACATTCTTCAATACCATTATTTTACCCCCAAAATTCGTCGGAGGCGGGGGGGGGGGGGGGTAATAAAAGCGCTAAAGCGCGCTGAAACGGCAAATTTTCTCCCGCACGCTCCCCACTCATCACATGCCACTTCTTACAACCGAAGCAAGTACGACCCCCCTACAAACTCATCAAATACGACCCCCCGTTGCTACTTGTAGCAACATAGGGTTGACCCTGCTAGAGGGCTGTACTGCTCCGCTGCACCACTAAACGGCAGTGAATTATGCAATCATATCCGACCGCGCCAGAAATGAAGAAGAGAAAAGGGATATATGAAGTAGACGAATGAGATAGTAAAGAGTTCTTCGTTTTGTCTATTAGTCTGTCGAATCACTACACTTCGGCAACTTCTAGGGTCACAAATCGAAAAACAGGCGTCAAAAAAAAACAAATCACTATTTTCCGCGGTTCCTGCCCTATCGTTAGCTTATCAATGGTTACCTAAGAAAGCACAACTGAAAGGAAAGACGGCTTAGTGACTTTCACACCTAAATCATGGGCGCGGCGGCGCCTTCAAGTGTAGAAAGTCACAAAGTCAAAAAACCTATAAAGCTTCTTCGAGTCTATTCCAGCTAGGGGCGCATCATGATGCAGTTTTTCAAGAAAGCTGGTAAGTAAACTCCGAGGCATAGGGGGAGTGTAGCCAGCCTAGGGGGGGTGGGGGTGAGGGCATTCACTTGACATGCGTGAGAAGCTGGAATGTTCGAGTTTACATTAGCTCGCCGAGAAGCTGCATCACGATGTCCCCCCCCCCCCTAACTGAAATAGACCCGCTTTGCTTACAATCATCACCCAAAAGTGTTGATTGAGTTGCCTTTAACTAGAATGATCATGTGCTTGTTACCGTATAATGTATGCTATACGAAGTTAAGAGAGAACATACAGTCGATATCCGAAAGTTGGGGTGGGTGTGGCACCGGAAGTGACGTGCACTTGATAGAAGTTGCGTGGATAAGCTGTTTCCAGCATGCTTTGCTGATATCCAGCGATGTATGCTGGCAACAGCTTATCCACGCAACTTCTATCAAGTGCACGTCACTTCCGGTGCCACACCTACCCCAACTATCGGATATCGAGTATATGTATGTCAAATATTATCCTCCCAAAAACTCGTTTGAGTGAGGAAAAACTCTCGAAAGTGGCAGAATATACAAAGAAAAGATAATAACAAGTTCATGATTATCTGAAAACGTGACAATAGTGTTGATCGATATGAGCTTACCAGTCAACATATGAATACGTTAAATTCCAACACGTGGGGAAACGCTGAATCGGGAGGGGGGGGGGCTACAGGCATGTAATTTTGAACCTAAAAGTGGAAGTAAGCAAACCAGCCCTTTTGGCGTTTCTGCTGGGGCCGTATGCTAAATGTTGGGGAGGGATGGAGTCCCGACGGTTGACGGACTACTTCAACTCGGTCCTTAAAACCGCCTCAATTTGATGCTTACCTCAGGACTAAGCCTTAAAGAGAGTTAGTCCTGGGGGAAGTAAACCAGCCCTTTTGGCGGAGCCTGCTGGACCTTAGCTGTGACTAACACTTCCGTCATCACCTCTCCTACCGTACGAATAAGTTCAAGTAATACTCGAACCCTCGGGAACCCTAATTCCCTCACGCACAATCTAGCAATACGGCCCTCCCAGAGAAATACCAAGAGGGCTGGTTTGCTTACTTCCTAAAATTGCACGCGTATACATGGTCTCAAAAATTGGACGCTGCCAACCCATAAGGTGACCGGATTTCTTGAGCTCAAGGACGATTGGACCCGTACGAATGTCAAGGCCAAGGAGGTCCGAGGATTTTAATGGGGCCCTGAGAGTATCGTGAACAAGAACAAGACAAAACGTGAGAACAAGACACGCATTTACAAGAGATGGATTCTGAGTTGAATGGCCATTTTAAATGAGGTGTGTACTTTCAGACAGTCTTGGAACGCTGCTTCCCGAATCGGGGTGTGGCTCACCTGACAGAAAGCGAATTTCTTCGCATTTTCGCACAGCGGCGAACATCTTTCGCTGTGGGGAACCTCGGGTCCACTGACTGATCATCGAGTGGACCTGAGTTCCGCAGCGAAAAGTGTTTCGCGCTGCGAAACACGAGAAAGTCGCTTTCTGTCCATTTGAGTCTACAGTCACCAACTCATTCCTGAGATATCTTCTGACGGAACTATGAAGTTTTTTCCAGTACTACCCTACAACCTATCACACAAAACACCTTTATACGTAGAGTAAGAGGCAGGTGAGCTGTGGTACTACAGCGCATTTGGTAGAGGTCCGAGCTCACAAGCAAGAGGTATTATCAGACTCCTCGCGAACAATTACATTCCGCATTTCGGCAAACAACAAGATGCAAGTTCGTGCTTTTGAAATTGCTGTTTTATGAGCACATATATGCCCTTTTATTTCATTGTCGAAATCCCAAGGCTCAGCGAACCATGACAAGCTTTTCCTTTTATTACGAAAACCTAGAAAAAATAAATACCCAGTTCCCTTCTGGCGCCAAACGACGCGGGCCGGCGCTCACTTCACCTCCAAAAACGCGTACTTACTGTGGTGACTAAAACTATGACCTAAGTTAGTCTTCCTCTTGATTACAAGAGCACCAACTAGCCATTTGGAATTCCCAGAATACTACGATAATTTGCATTTCCCGCCACAAAGAGAGTATAAGAATTCAAAACCACTTGTATCAGACTTCCCAAACGGAACTCCCGAAGAATTTTGTACCGAATTGCGCAAAAATATATATTGCAAATTTTATGATTACCTACTGGTAAGTATAAATTGAAACATCATAAAGTACAACACCTATGCACCTCTTTTCTCCACCTAAGTTTTCCTAATGGGCTCAATTCAGTAGGAAAATAGGCAATAGATCTGAACCCAGACTTGAATATGTTCTGAAAAAGTGATAAAAAAAAATTATTATGGATGCGCACTCGTATATCCACTGAGAGAATGTGAACCGCTGTATCGAAAGGTATACAGCGCGAAAATTGCTGTGAGGCAGCTACAGTACCTCACTTTGCAGTTCGAACGAATCAACTCCCGAAACGATGTGCTTGATGGGCAAGCAACTGCGGTCGCATTTTTTGATGTCTGCAGTATCACTTACCATCATGTTTATTATAGTTTTATTAAGTCTAGTTCATGGTTATTTAGATTTCCAACGAACTTTTCAGTGGCTCTACTTCCTACTGTCTTATTTTCGTGTTATTTGTTCTTCTTGCGCCGTAGTTTGTCGTGTAGGCCTGCATCAATTTGAAAGTATTATTATTATTGTTACAGTTATGTCATAAAAACTATCCATTAAATTGAGAGATCAAAACTCGGTACCTAGGGGAGGAGAGAGGGGCACCGTCTCAAGCGCAGTGGCGTGAAGCTTGAGCTTAGTAGAAGTAGTCAAAATGCCAAGCTGGATTGTGCGAATGCACAGAGTACACTATTCACTGCGTACCCAGTCCTTCCTATGCTTAGGCTTAGTACCCCCTCCCCAGTCTTAGACTTCATGTTCTTTTGATTTCATTTGATGTCGTTTCCAGTAGCTGTGATTTCAAGAGTTTGATGAGTGAAGGCAGCTCATGATTTGGTAATCTGGGGAATACTTGACGATTTCTGCATTTGAACATACTTCCCATTCGCGACAATGTCAGCCACCGGTGGCTGCCGAGCTCCGAGTAAAAAGGCTCCGAGATTGCTTCACAAATTGGGGTGTGGGCACGGCCGAGCCGGTAGAGCTTCCGCTGCGCGGGTAAATTTGCAAATGCTGCGTCAGCGCAGTTCGCGGGCACGTTGAGTGGAGCGTTTTCAAATTTATCCGCGCGCGCTCGCCGCGGCCACACCACAAAGTGTGAAGGAAGTCTGAGCTGAGTGAAAATCCAGCGAATGATTTAGGTTTTGTAATTTTTTTCTGACGTTAGACATCCTTGCGCTTACCTAAATTTGCGCCAGCACTGGGCATCGAGGATTTTCATTTGCTTCAATTTTTGAGAAGCCATTTCACTAACTTCAGGATTTTGCCCCATGTATTTCAATATGCCAGAAAACGTTAACTCGGGTTAAGGGAGCCGTGCGGTGACGCGTCGCTTTGTTCGTGTGCACTTCTAGGCTGGTGTCAGAGTCCGCGATCCGTCGCAGGTTTCGCTGATTTCGCCATTCACGCGATTCACGCGATTTGCGCGAAACCTGCGACGGATCGCAAAAAATTGCAAGTGTGTGAACATTTGAAACACTGAATATGAAACAAGTGGAATCATGAGCAGTCGTCATTCAGCCATCACTATCAAGCAGAAGTGGCGGCAGGATTGGAGAACACCTTGCAGTATTGATCGGGCACTTGTGATTTCCGTGACCCGTCGCGTGAATCGCGCAAATCGCGAAAATCAGCGAAACCTGCGACGGATCGCGGACTCTGACACCAGCCTAAGGCTTGGTGAGTGATGTGGCCGTATTTAGAAACGCGATGGTGCGGCGAATTATAATAACGGCCCCCATGACTGGCCTCAGAGGTGAAGGCAAACATAGCGCCACGCCGATCCTCTTCCCGAGTTTCACTGCCAGAAAATAAATTTTGCCATGGAAGTTTCCCATGGGAGTTATTAATTGTTCTGATGACCCAGACATTTATTTTTGGCGTGGGCGCCAAGTTGCGGAAAATTGTATCTGCATGTTGCAACCACTGTTTTCACCAGATTCTTTGAAAATTTGCGTACGATGTTATACGGTGCCCAAATCACAAACGTGGCATTTGCTTTTGGTAGTGACGTGAACTAGCGCCAGTTTGGAGCTGGTACGAAATTCCTGCGCTGGCGTCAAAACAAGTGTCATATTCGTGATCAGAATGCTGAGTAACCTCTGTTCGCAGGTTTTTATGGGATTAGGTGGAACCAATGGTTGGGCCATGTCCATGCAAGTGGGCATCAATTTGGCGTATAACCCCATTCGACGCCAAAACTAATGGTCACATTCGTGACCACAGCAGTATATAACCTCCAACCAACTTTCAAACAGTGAAGAGTCGCTGGTGCATCGGTCGATTCGCTGGCGCAATGCAAACTATGACATTGGCTTACATGGGAGCAACTGTCGTATCAAATGCCCCTCCCACTTGCGGATGAGACCCGTCCCTGGATCCGTTGTAGAATTCTGAAGTCATTCGAAAAATCTTTGAACGTTACAACTGAAAACCGTGACGCTTTTTGAGCCCCTTGCATCTTCAAAACCCCAACTTAAGAAATCGGTGCTACAGTAGTAGAAGAGGACCAGTCGTCGCTGTTTTGCGCGACTTATCTGTGAGATAAGCCGTTTAGACAGAGCGAGCACCCGAAGTAAGCGTAAATTACGATGTTCCTGCCGTAGTCACGTACAATGCGCGTCGCGTCGACGCGATTTTCGCAATGCCTAAACGGCCTAAGTCCTTATTTGTGTTCTTTCAGCGGGATACAACATATGTGCGAAATGGGGAATTCATGAGTGTTTTGGAGTGAGGATTGGGCGAGTTACTTGACATACGTGAAAAGCCGGAATGCGCGAGTTCCACTATCTCGCAGATGGGGCAAGCAAATCGCGGAGCACCTTGGCGATGACCCTCCCCCAATTGCAATGGCGGCAAAAAACTCGTAGATAGCCTATAGTGCTACGCGTTCTCGTCCTTAAAGGATTCCACGATAAGGTCGGAGGTCGAACAAGTAGAAATATACAAAGTCGAAAGGTAGGCGAGCTTCTAAGGATGGGGACGATGCACGTTTCTTAGTGAAAAGTATGTCTCCAGCGCTAGCAGGGCCGCATTCGCGCCACTCGTGCTGCGCCACGCCCACCCTCTCGCCGTCTGACTCTAGCCGTTTAGCAGAGAGAGCGTTAGCGTTGAAGAGGGCAGCACCGATGAGAGTCGCATCAATGCGGAAATCAACGGGCAAGGAAGGGGTCCCATTTCTCGGGTTCTGGGCCGTTTCTCATGGTTTTTCCTTCATCCCTGCACCACTGACCATTCTGGTTGATTTCTCATGTGTTGCCTTTCCATCGTGAGCTCCGTTTTTAAGTCTTGCGCTTCTTCGTATTGTCTTCTTCTCTACTATGAACTTCATGTCATTACTTAGTGGGTCTCGCAATTCTGTCGGCCAGCTCCATCGGCGGGAATAACGACTGTTTATACATCGATGATTGTTTGATCGCTGTGCAAAGTGTATGCGTTGTCTCACTGTGAACACACAATTAGAAAGGAAAAATCTATAGTTGATTTATGCAAACACAAAAGTGTATTTCCATTTTAGTTCTGCCCGTGAATGATATTCTGCTAGACTTCTTTGACGGATTTTTGCGTCCTATTCGTCTAAGCTTTCATGTTTTTTTTTCTGTTTGTTTCATTGGTTTTACTGTCATTTCTTTTATCTTCAACCATGACATGTGCTTGCGCATGCAATAAAATGATGTGATTGCCATGAAGTCGGGCTGGCTTGATAGATTCACGATCGTTCACCCATCGAGCAATTTCACTCCAAGGAACTTTTCTGTTTGTAATACATTTTTTTGTATTCATTAACACGTTCCTCTCCTTTTTGGTTCATGTATTCTTCTGTCCATATGCTCATCTTTGTTTTCATGATCGAATCATTAAAGTCTTCTCTTAGAAGAAAAATTTACTCTGTTTCCGAAAATCAGAAGTTCGTCGGGTGCAGACCACACACTACAAGCGACGACCGTCTCCACAAAATGTAAATGTCTCTGGCAATGAAGAGTTGCAAGGAAGAAGTAGTTGCAGTTGTATTCTATCAGCGGTCACTAACTACAGCCATCGTTCACCAGCCATCAGCCATCACTATTAATCATTATTACAAGGTTTTCGTGGGAGCCGTCATTGTTTGTGGTGTGTGATCTGCACTCGACGCACATCTGGTTTGTTGAAAGCAGAGGGTATACGCTCTAACGGATACAATAGAAAGCGTGTCTCGTGAAAATCGATGTTATTCAGTGCCCCGATGTGGTGGACAAAACTGGTCGTTTTTGCCGTTGCGATCGGATTTTCA
>MU911828.1:151853-260604 GCA_036418205.1 Ostertagia ostertagi | reverse complement strand
GGGTGTTGTTTAGTTGAGAGAAATACCCGCTTCCGCTTCTTGAAGCATCCGCTCTGTTTCGCGGTCGCTTTGTCTCAGCGAACTGCGGCGGCTATTACGACAAGCGCCAACAATAATTCATGAAGAAGCCACCCTATCGGAAAAGTATGCAAATCAAGATTTAATTTTTGGAAGTGGAGTAGTATCGGATGGAAGCCTTCATAGGAATGATATAAAAACTTTGGACAATTATTGTATAACATCAGCGGCGCGGTTTTTCAGGGGAGATCGCGACGGTGAGACGCGCGCGGCAGCATTATAAGTTATCGTCGCCCGGCAGCGCGCTGCAAGTGACGCGCAAGATAAGATTACACAACGCCGCTAGCGGCGCGCCTGTGCAGTCGGATTTCTTCTAACGTCGATTTGAAAATTACTAAGCTGAAACTTACAACTAGAGCATAGAACAAAATTAATCCAATTGCAAAAGGAGTGGGATATTGGAACGTAATACATGATATACTTCCATCCCTCAGCGACTTCTACCCTGTAAATATGCATTAGGTAGCTTAGCTTGAACTTGGAGATGTTTGTAAGAAAAATAAAAGTAATAAGCGGAACTTACTAAGAAAAAATCGTAACCCAATGCGGAATTCCTATATTATCAAATGCACACTTGAGCCTTGATCAAGGGGTTCCGTTGCGATACCTGAAACGGAGCTTTGCCTTTTAAACGTAAAATTAGTGGCCAGATGCTCCAGGCTTGCGAGTTAAGCCTCAGCTATAGTTCGTATATAATAAGAAACTCTTAAACTTAATTCACTCGGCATTCGTTGTACGTAGATATTTCCAGTTGATACACCTTTATCACTAACTTTATCATAGTAGTCTAATACGTTAAATTGCCACCTAAACAACAGTTATCTAAGCTTAGCAGAGATTATGCCATATCGTCCATTTGCAGACGTGACTAGGATGAGGAACTAAGGATCGCCGTGGATCCGATAAATTCTGGAGTACCTCAATCAAACTAATGCCATTGCTCTGCTTTCGCTTGCAGGACTCTCGGCCTATAACTATGCACCAGCCGACTAGGTCACGGTTGGTCCGCCTCTAATCAGCCTGCTGCGCGGTAGACGAGAGGCAGGAAAATGATGACGCCTAGAGCACCTTGATGATGCCAGCGCACGTGGAATTCAGTCCACCGGGACTTCTGAGCGATGGACGAGTAGAGAGCTCTCAGAGGCAGCGGTTTTTTGGCCGGTACGCGAGTTGAGGGACTCAATGGCGACCACACCCCTAGCCGCCTCTAGCGCGCTGGTGTGTGCTGGGGCTGCTCTCGACCAGAGTCTACCCTACCTTGACAATGTTGGGAATTTTTTGCGACCCTCTTGCGGAGGAATCTGGATACGACCCCTCTCTGTGAAGGTTGTGTATGAAAACATTAATGTTACATAATGGACGGGAAGAAACTCCGGTGAGCGCAGTAGTTCCCGTGTTTCCAGATGTTCTTGCCCCAATGAAATATAAACCTCAATGAATTTGCACCTGCCTCTTTCGAGGATCATAATTTTCTTCGAATTCCAGGTTGTGTGACGATCGAAGAATTAAGTAGTATTTTCCTGACCATGGGTTGCAAACAGGTGTACTCAATTTTAGAATCCAGCTACTTGCACGAAAACATTTAATATAAAGATGTGCAGCCACTCTCTTCAGGTATTTCTTCGTGTAAGGTCATTAAAGTTCTTACTTTACTCCAGTCTACAGTAATAGGGGCGGAAGAATGGAGCAGTGGGGCAACCCGTTTGCATCTGCATGGTACATATGGTACTCTAGCGAGTATGCCTCAGGAATATAGAACCTGAAGGAAGGCATTCAAGACCAAGGTATGCTTCTTCATTCTTCAAGTGAATAATACTTACCTGGTTAATTTGACATCATTGAATTGTGCCGTTGGATTTTCGATATAAGTTTTGGTAAATTTAATCACACATCGATTCTGAAAAAACTGTACTCTATGAAATATGTTTGAATGTAATAAAGTAGAGAAAAAGAAGAAATAATATGCTCACCGCAATAGACCCGCCCATAGCTGAACGCCAACAATTCCAAAATGAAACCACAAAGAAACACAACAGTTGTAAAACATTTCCAACATCGGCAGTGTGTCGAGAAGAAGTTCACTGTAAATATGGCATACATGTGATTTTCATCACACGGTCCGCAGAGGAGATTCTACAGTCAGGTTGAAGGTGTTGAAGAATGGTTGAGTGACAGCGGGCCCCCTATGGATGCGGGACGATGCACGTTTTGAAGCAAGGAATACGTGCCCAGTGATCTAATAGGGCCATGCCAGCAGTGCTCGAGCCGTGCGCCGCCCACCCCATCGCCGTCCGCCTTTCGTCGTTTAGTAGACGAGAGCGTTAGCTTCAAAGAGGGTAGCAACGATTGAGAGTCACTCACTGAGGGAATCAAAGGGCTAGCGGGGTCCATTTTTCGGCTACTCGGCCGCTACGCATGGTTTTTTCTTCGCACTTGCCATAGCCAAACCATCTTTCCTTGGTTTTTCATGGGCTGCCCCATCGTGAACCCTGCTTCAAAGGCACGTTCCATGACGAAGATCAATGCTTTCTGTGAGTGTCGCAAACCAGTTTGCAAACCTCGTTGCGATGCGCTGCGGTTTGAAAGTGCGCGATATTGAGCGAGCACTGGGACCTGTTACTTGACCGCAGGTAGCTGCAACTATAAGTCCCAACGCAAAGGTTAGAGACAGAAAACTGCCTGCGATTCTAGGCACATCCTGTACGCTCGCGCCCGTCTCTCTCGGCACCCGGTGTCTCCTCGCGTGGCAACCTCACAATGAAACCCCCATACCCCAAATTTCGTGCTTTCGATAAACAATTTCGTTATTTTGCTAGCGGTCCCGTTCTACACTTTCATCTTAGGCCAGAACTCCATACCGTTGATAAAACCTGATGCAAAACTCCGGACGATAAAGATTAGTCGAAATGAATCTTATACTGCTTGCGCTATTGTTTAGGGTATTCATGTTACAACATTCTGAGAATCCAGTGGGTGTCTGTGATTGGTGAATTATAGCGAACATCAAGTAAAAGAGGCCCTGGGTTACGAATCGCGCTACAAAACGTGAGGAGGTTAAACGACTGGACACAAGAGCAAATCTTCAACCCTCACTCATGTGTCCAGTCGCTGACGATCGAAGCTGCAGCGAGGTATGCAAAACCAACCAAGGATCCTCATTGATGGTATCCGATTCACTGCTCGAAGTGGTCGCCAGTACTCGTACTGTACGTATCGCGGTTAGATTGATATTGCCACCAAGGTATTCTTGTAGCAAGAATTCGGCAATCCTGTAATTACGTTCTTCTCTTTGTGGGGACTCTCGGCTCTTTGCGAGAAGAAACTAGGCTACTTCTTTGTTTTCCTCCTTCACTGAAGAATAACACATTCGTAACTTCAAATTCACACGAATTCGATGTAAATTTAAAGCTTAATTATGAAATTTGAAGTCCATTTTACTTGTTCACAGTGGAAGGATGCAGAATTCTTCCCGAACGGCTCTTTAGCGTAAATTGACACGACCTGGGTAAACCTCACGGGATGAATTTCAAAACAAGATACCCTCCCCTTGATGGGCCAACCCACACCATCTTGGATGGCCGGTAGTGTCATTGAACCTTTCACCACGGATGCACTCAAGCCTTCCTTAAAACTCTCCAAGGTGCGTACAGCGGGAGCGGGTATACTCAACTCTTAAAGTCAATTCCTACGTACATAGCTCATACTTTTCGTCCAATATTTGGGCAGAGGATAGCCGAGTGGTTAAGAGGTTAGACTCATGTCTGCACCTCTGAAAAACCGCGAGTTCGATCCCTGCGAGGCTGCAAACCATGCTTGCAAAAATTGCAAAATGGTTCTAGTACAGCGTCAGGCGCCAGAGTTGACAGGCCGGCTGATGAAGACCCCCGTCATAACAAATATGTCTAAAAGTCGCAAAAGAATCAGTGTGTAGTGCTAGGACGTCACCCGAGAAGTGGCGCGCAGGACCCCGCCCGAGTTCTGTGGTCACTATGCGAGGGCTACGAGAAGAGAACGGCTTCGGCCAAAAGAAATATCTGCGAATAGGGACTCTAAACATAGGATCACTGACTGGGAGGTCCCGAGAGGCTGCTGATCTGATGACGCGCAGGAACATTTCAGGTGCTATGCCTTCAGGAAACGCGATGGAAAGGTGCGCAGCCAGGGAAATCGGGAAGGGTCCAAATTACAATGGGGAAGACACCCAAGCGGAGAGAGGAACTTAGTCTCGGTTATGACCTTTCACACCTCCTCGCCGTGGTTATCTCGCACACCCTGTAACCTGCCTCTGGTAGACCTTGCTTAATTAGGGTGCCTCACTCACCCAACATTATCGGGGAGAGGGAACTTAGTCAGATTGACCTTTCACACCTACCACGTCGTACCTCGCATCACTCTCTCACCTGCTACGGCTGGACCTTGCTTAATAGCTGTGCTGAGCTATTTTATTAAAGAAAATCAGAAGATATGAGAGTAAAGGAGCAACTCTGAAAATTCAACTACAGGAAACGTGCTAATTTCCTCATTTGGTTCATTCTGCCGGAGAATTCCTTGAGCAAAGTACCAGTATAACGCATTTTTAACCTTGCGATAATTTAGAGAATTATCACAGCGTTGCCCATAGCTTTCCTGATACCTTTTTCCCCTATCACTGTCTTTCCAAAATTGCCCAGTACTTTTGAACTACGAGTGATTCACGAAAAGAGTGCGCTGACGACGTTCAGTGAATATTTTTCAGCTTTTTTTCTTTTACCTATGGGATTTTGACTAATTTATAGAGAAAATTTAGAGCGATAAGCTTAACTTTGAGGAACTATGTTCGATGGTTCAGCGCGCAATTTAACCTTTGTTGGGGAGCGTTGGGAATTTTTAACTTCCGACCTTCCTTTTCCTTACAATCCTCTTTGTGCCAAAAGGTAGAAGATACTGGGTACGACCGGAGGCTGCAATTAAAAAGAAAAGCCATTATAAACGAAATAATTAAAATGGTTCGTTTCGCTCCTTCCTCAGACGAACCTTATTATTTCGTCATCCCCGTCAAGGGGATGTTCAGTGAAACGCCGTTGAATTTCAAAATCAAATTCAATCAGTTCACGAGATCAGTGTGCTACGACATTCAATGATCATATTCCAGTTTTCTTTCGACATTCCCCATTTTACCAATAAGCTACGGAATTTGAATTAATTTATAGAGAAGCTTGCGTACGATTAGTTTCGTTTCGGAGGAACTACTCCTAGATCACTCAGCGCGCAATGTTATCCTTGTCGGGAGAGCGCTGGGGAATTTCCATTTTTAGGTACTACCTTCCCCTCCTTGCAATCATTCCCGAACCTGAACCAGGGGACAATAGGAGACAGTATGGATGTAGAAAGCGATCGTGGTTGCAATACACACACTGTTGACCATGAACTTAACATTTAGCTTTCGAACGGCTTACGATTAGCTTCGTTGACTATTTCACAAATTGATCAATTTGCATAAATTTAAATTTGAAATTTTTCTGTTAACCATCTTGAACAGCTGAGGTAATGTTTACCCCAGGTGTTCCCCAGATCCTTGAGGACCAGTGCCAGCATGCGACTTGGGGCAACGCGGCTGAGACCATCCAACGATGCGCCATGGAGGTACTGGGAGAGGCACGAGGTGGATTCAGAGGAGACACAGCGTGGTTCTGGAACGAGGAGGTCCAGCGAGTCGTGAAGCAGAAGAAGGAAGCATACAAGCGCTGGCAGAAGACCCGGAGCCCCGAGGACCTCGCTGCCTACAAGAGTTGCAAGAGGCTCGCTAAGGCCGCCGTAGCCAAGGCAAAGAACACGGAGATGGACGCCTTGTACGAGAAGTTGGAAAGCAGAAACACAGAGAAGTTCGTATTCAGACTGGCCAAAGCCCGTCATCGGGCTATTCAAGATATCAGGGTAGTGAAGAGCGTAAAAAGCAACAACGGCGCCATACTGAGAAAGCCAGCCCAAGTTCGGAGGTGGGAAGAGTTTCAGTCTTCTGAACGAGGAGTTTCCCCAGGAGAACAACTCACGGGCAGAGGCCACAGCTGGTCCCATCGCATCTGGACAGAGGATGAGGTTCGCCGTGCACTTGGGAAGATAAAGGTTGGAAAGGCACTTGGTCCGGATGGAGTACCCATAGAGGCTTGGAAGGCCCTGGGAGAGCACGGGGCGAGGTGGCTCACCCGCTTCGTGAAGACGGTGACTGCCGAAGGAAGGATGCCGGATGCCTGGAGAACAAGCACTATCGTCCCCATCTTCAAGCAGAAGGGTGACGCGATGGACTGCTCCAACTAGCGCCCCATCAAGTTGACTGCGCATTCCATAAAGTTGTACGAGCGGCTGGTCGACTCGAAGCTGAAGGAGCTGGTCCCTATCTCTCAGGAGCAGTACGGGTTCATGCCTGGAAGATCCACAACAGATGCCATCTTCATCGCCAGGTAGGTGATGAAAAAGTATCGCGAAAAGCGCAAGCCTTGCTACCTAGCCTTCCTCGACCTGGAAAAGGCGTTCGACCGGCTACCGCGAGCAGTGCTATGGGGGCCGCCTAGGGATCGAAACGTGCCAGAACACCTCATCTCTCTGGTGAACGACATGTACGAAAGAGCCAACGCGCCACCCCATACGGCCTAACGAAGGAGGTGGACATCACGGTCGGGGTGCACCAAGGGTTAGCTCTGAGCCCGTTCCTCTTCCTCCTAACACTAGATGGCCTTGTGAAAGGACTCATGGAGAAACCACTGAAGACTATCCTCTATGCTGACGACGTCGCCTTGATAGCTGATAGTAGAGAGTAACTTCAAGCCAAGGTTCAGAAATGGCAGAAAGTCCTGACAGAAGGTGGACTACGGTTGAATGTCAAGAAGACCAAGTTCCTGAGCTCCGAAGAGGGTGCAGAGCCGATAGTGGACGGCCATGGTGAGATCATCGAAAGGGTGGAGGACTTCCGATACTTTGGAAGCGATCTGGCAGCCGACGGTAGTGTGGATCAGGCGGTGAAGGCTCGGATCAACGCTGCATGGATAAAATGGAGAGAGTCCAGTGGAATCCTCTGCGATCGAAGATGCTGCAGAACGCTCAAAGGGAAGGTGTACCGAACAGTAGTCAGGTCTACGATGCTATACGGCAGCGAGTGCTGGCCTATGAACAAGAACCACGAAAGGCAGCTCCACTTCGCTGAGATGAGGATGCTCAGGTGGGTGCAGCTGGACGCGGCTGGACAGAGTTAGAAACGAAGATGTTAGAGCGGTCATGCAGACTGCCCCTGTCCTACTAAAGGTACGAGAACAGCGCCTGCGATGGTATGGGCATGTGCTAAGGAGGCCACAGGAGCATCCGATAAGAACAGCGATGGATTTCGAATTACAAGGCAAGCGACTGCGACAAGCCCCGAAGAAAAGGTGGAAAGACGTAGTCAAAAAGGACCTAGGTGAGGTCGCGGCCACGATGGAAGATGCCCTGGACCGAGCAAAGTGGCGACGGCTGACAAAAAGAGCGGACCCTGCGACTGCGCGGGACTAACGCTAGAAAGAAGAAGAAGAATAAGACTTTTCGTCCAATATTTCAGGACTTTTCGCTTCCTAAAAGCGACCTTCTCCCCTCTGATCTTCTTCTAGAGCCTCAAGTACGACTCTATCACCAAGGCGACTCTCTTTTACCGCGATCCAGTATGATTCTGGGCATGGCACTGAATTCGCTCTGCTCGTTTTCCGGTGAGCAAACAATGGGTCTATTATACTTTGTTCCTTTCTTTCCATTTCGTGAACTTGTCAGCAGGTTCTTAGAAAGTGGTAAAAGGTTTATATATATGCAATCTCCAGAAAATCATTATGTTATATTATTCAGGGGTATTACGTAGCAATACGCAATAAAACTAATTTCAGAATCAAACGCAAAAAAGTAAATGACTAGATGATTTTATGCATGACACTTCCCACTGAAAGTATATGTAGCTCGAAAATAAACGAGTGACTCTTAACACAAACCCTGCCACCACGATGAAGAAATCGAGGCGATTCCATGTATCGGATAGGTAAGCGGCGGGACCGGTAAAGCCAAGTGCAACGATCTTCACTACCTGGAAGGAAATGCATTTAAAAATGATCACCATAGATTGATGATGTGATATATTACAGTGTAGAGTCAGGACATCAGAAAAAGGATAAACCTTTCGGCGCTGATCAGTCACTGTTTGGGATGTGCCACGAACTCGATCACATTCAGAATAGCAGCGGCGTTTTGATCACGATTAGATCTATATGATAATTTGTAGGGCCAGCCGATGTTCACCTAGCGTTAATATTCCCCAATACCAGCCTAATACCGTTTACCCGACTCCGGGGGATGCAAAGTTTAATTGGCCTGGATGGCGCACTACACAGGTCAATCCCGGACCGTCTGCGCGGCTAGCAGCGCCGCTTGCCCCTGCAACAGTTAAGCTCGTAAGTATTATTCACGAAAATTGACTGTTATGAATGTTAGTTCAAGAGAGGCGGTAGCCATCTGACAGGGCAACTAATTTCATTGAATTGGGAATTAGTCATGGTCATGATAGGGGTTTTGAAGTCACAAGATTATAAGTTCAGCAACATAGGGTGTATACCGTAACCTTCTCGACATTGCACTGGGGCGCGCATTCTCACTTTCAACGAAGAGAGAATGTGTCGAGCAGGCCCGCGCAGTGTACTAAGCGCCGTTCATGTAGAAGGTGGAGGATGCAACGCAATCGACTGTTGCCTCACGTCGGAAGAGGCGGCACCCCGGGGACTACCTCCTTGTGCCCACGCGCGCGCGAACGCTGCAACGGTGTTCGACTTCGTCGCGCAAGCGGCGAGGTGAACGCTTTGTGTTGGGAGTGTGGCGTAGTTGATCCACGTTGCATTATTCTTGCGCTTCTCCACCCTCACTCAGCTTCACGCTATTTCGTCGTGTTTGTGTCCCTAGCGACTCTAGCCACGTGTGATTCTTCCAACCATCAGAGTTACGCGAAACTGCGTGGTGACCGTTGGTTACATACCTCTATATATTCACCGAAGTACAACACGATTTTCCTAATCGAGTTCTTCATTCATTTTTTGCTTACCATTTCCGCCGCGAAATACACGAATATGGCGTGATCGATTAAGGCGAGGATATTGCAACGATATGTGTTGCAGTCTGGCCCGTCATCGCACGGCCGATACATTCCTGGAAGAATGAGCACATTTTTCGGGAAGTACACTAATTTGTGCAGATTAACTACTAATTAGTATTTGATCCGCACAAATCTCAATTAATTGGTAAGCTGAACGTACAGATAAGAGAAAGTAAGTGTTATAACCTAATGTGATGCAGTTTATGAGGATGACGAACATCGTGACCCTGTCGAACCACGGGCTCATCACTAATGTTAGAGCCCATGATCGAGGAGGTTGCGCTTGTCTTAGACATCGCAAGGCTGGCTCGGCGAATCTGAAACGCCTATTACAGCTGAAGAAGGGAACGTGATTTTTTGAAACAGCAATCCCAAAAAGTAGTAGGAAACATAAAATAAACATCATCCAATTTTGAAGGAGCTTTGAAAGCGTAATGATGTCAGAAACAGGTGTAAATACGAACAAATAGAGGGAGGAAGGTTACGAATTCTGAACCTCACACTATTTGACGTACACCAACTGGGCCGTGGCTCAAAGTTAGCTTGTGCTATTTCTGCTGGTGGACATTTTTAAAGGTGCAGGAAATCTATTGAGAAGAAATCATTCATAGCGTTCAAAGGTGTTCACGGCTTTATTAGAGATTCATCGATCTTGACACTTGACGGCAAGGGTCAGAATCAAATTGATATGGTAATCTCATTCAAATATTGGAATAAGCATGAGAGGTGGAGTGGAGTGCAAGTGAGAAAAAGCAAAGCAAATCGTGAAAACACAATAGATATGAGCCTTTTGTTCTACGTCGTGGAGAAGTCCAAGGCATGTAGATGAAAGATGATATGAGTCACAGAGAGGGTGAAAGAAGACCGAGTAGAGAGGGCATGGCTGATCAACACCCCTGTGTAGATACGATGTCATGGTAAGCGGACCTTGATTGTTTTGGTGGGATGACTGAGCTCCTTAGCGCCCAGCCCCTCCCTAGCGACGCGTTTCGATGTCCTAACGGACAACATCCACGAGAGCGATTACTTCAGTGAGGCTTAGCTCGAACCCTGCCTTTAAGGTTACTCTCACTTCCGTAAAAGCCCAGCGTGTGCAAACCCTTAACCTAGCCTTTTCGACAGATTCTTTTCCTCTTCTTTATACTGTCTCACCAATTTGCACCAGCGCTTTCACTTTCGTGTGCAAGAACGACACCTTCCCGTTATGGGGCACGCCTACAAACAATACGCGAGAGTCGAGCTCTTTTCGGCGTGTGCCACGCCTCACAATTCCACATAAAATTGCAGAAACGTTGAATGCGGTTGAGCTTTTAAATGAGTTCTTGATGGGCAGCCGACGTAAATCAGTGCTGTCGGATCTGGTACCAATTAGAGTCTTGATAGGCTTCGACGAGGTTTGTTTCGAATTTGACCATTGGACCACTGGCCACTAGAACACTTCCACCTACATCATGTGATACTATGTAGTTGGACAATGAAAACAATTCGCCAAAAGCAGCAACGATCATGACCATAATCAAAATGGTATGGATAGATCATCCATATCACAGAAAATCACTCTCAGAATTGTAAGGATTTAGAGGAAAATGAAAAAAAAATTTTCAGTGATACCTCCAATTTCTAGTCTAGAGACGTTGGCCAAAAAAAACAGTTCGTCAAGTAGCACTACTGTGATCATCCACTTAAGTGCCTCCACTTTCTCAAACTCGATTACATCACTGTAGCTCAGATTAACTACAGTAACCGTGTTGAAGCTAGAAATTACTTAGCTAATATAAGTTATTCAAATACTTTTTGAAAGCGTCTCAAAGTCTAAGCGAATTATGTAAAATTATTTTATAACAGGGAAGCCCGCGATACCTCAGTGAATATTAGAGATTCAATGATTCAAAACATTCGACGTAAGTGTACAGTGTACCTACGAGCCATCTGCGTGTACCTACGAGCCTTGAGGGACACACGGCGCAATAGTTCGCTCCCGAATCCGTAATCTGATTTTTTTGCAGAGGATGAAATTCCGGATTGTGTGAACCAGTCTGCTTATTAAGGAGCTAGATTAGTGTGTATGAAAATAACAATGTTAGTCATGGTTTTGAAGGACTTGGATCCCAGTGTGACGATATTTCCTTCCCTCACCGTCTGCGGACTACTTGAACCTGGTCTCAAATATGTCAGTGGGCTGCCCTTGTCTGCAAACACTCGCCTTATAGTGGTCGGCTATGGTGAGCTCGCCATTCAAACTTCAACTATGTAAAGATGTGGCTCACGCTTCCCCCTCCCCCATCCTCTAAATTCCCTCACTTCCCCCAATTGGCACTGTTTGGAGCTACGCTTCGCGCCCTTCTCTCACTGTGCTCTAGCCCGTTCGCAGCAGGACCGTTGAGGAAAGTTCGAGGAGTCCGTCACCCACCCAGGGTCAACCTTCACGTTCGAACATTTTTGGGATTTTTGCGACTCCCTAGCTCTCGAGGGGGTCCAGTTGCGACCCCCTGTTTTTGTTGATAAGAGTGCTAGACATGAATCCGTTGCGCCAGAAATCGTTTGCGTCGCCGCCGCAGAAAGCGTCTGCGTTGCGGCGTCAGCCTTGGAGCGCGGCAGGTACACCAGGGCGCTGGAAGAACGGGACGCGGCGAAGAAAAAAATTTGGAGGGGAATAACTTTCTTGGGACGTAATTTTTTGACTTGCTGAGGTGGATTTTGATTGTGCCTGAGGTGCGCTTTCAGAAAACTACAAGGATTGCCTAACTCTCCGGAGGGTACTTCTGTTAGAAGTGGAAAACCCAGAACTCTGAGAAGGCGCACCTCCAACTTTGAACGTCCATAATCTTTCGTATGCGACATTTTGGAGATCTGTAAAAAGTTTCAGAGACTTCAAATATTTCTCTAACAAAATAGTATAAAAAGTTCAGTGATTGTCACCTTTTTTCAGGAAAAATTGTCGCCGTTCCGAACACTTTTCTGAAATCGCGAGTTTTTGGGCTTTCAGCGAGCATAACTCAGTTCATTTTCATTTCTGTGATGCACTTTTTTCATGCGGTGAAAGTACAGGATTTGCTCTTCCTAACAAGTACCAAACCTTTTCTCAAAATCCATTTTTCGAGAAAATCACACGTTCGAACATTTGGGGGAGGTTTTGCCGAACACTTTTTTGAAATCGCGAGTTTTTGGGCTTTCGCAGGCATAATCACTTCATTTCTGTGATGCATTTTTTTCATGGGGTGAAAGTACAAGACTTGCTTTTTCTAAAAAGTACCAAACCGTTTCTCAAAATCCATTCTCCGAGAAAATCACACGCTCGAACATTTTGTTCCTATAGGTTTTTGAGCAGCACATGCGAGTTTTTGAGGTTTCAGCGATAATAGCTTCCTTCAAAGAACTTGTTGGGGAGGGGCGAAGACATTTTTGAAGACTACGAGATTTGCGCTTACTGATGTATATTACAGTTTTTCTAGAAGAGGCGTCCTCAAAAAGCTAGGTCTCCAAAGAGCTTTGTTCCAGCCCCGAGAAGTCAAACCTTTCATAGGGATGCATTCAACTGTTCATTATTCCTCAAGGAAAACACCGTAATTTGCCTGAAACTGTTTCTCTGAGCATAATTAGTCGAATCTAATGCGGTCTGCACAAGCAATTCTTGCTTTCGGACACGCCACGCATGCGCCTGTGGCTGGCAGCGCTCGAAATTGCGACCCCCTTCCGACCAAAATGCGACCCCTTCGTTCGAATAGTTCGAACGGACGGTTAACCCTGCATCCACCTACCCCCCAACTCCAGCCTTATTCCTTCTAGCACACTTGAACGAAGATGTAGACACTTTTAAAAAAGGTAAAATGTTATCCGAGTGGATTTTGAAATAGCAAATGTATTTGCAGCAACTAGCGTGGAGCGAATCACTTACCCCGGGTATGGAAGATCATCCAAATCCTCGATGTGTTCCTCTTCTCCCCATTCCACCTGCTTATCCCATCGAGAAGCAGATGGCTCGTAGGAAGTTCCCTGCTGAAATATACGAGTATTTATAATTGGTTTCAGGAACGATGCAGCAAAATTCACAAAGATGAAGGATACATGGAGTTGTGTCAATCATATGTAATTAGGCTTGAAGTTGTAGAGGGTAATTGCGAATATACAGCTGCGTATTAGCATCAATATCGTTAGTTCCAATCGAGCACTCTTTATTGAAGCATTATGGGCGTTCAATTCAATGCCACTAGAAAATCAGCATGGTTTGTGATGAGGACCACAAAGACCTACAGAGAAAACTTCATCGATCACCCCTAGTGAAATGTTTGGAACATATAAAAGACAAACAGGATAACGTGCTTGAAGCTAACCACGTCGATGCGCCACGCATAAAACTTCACGTAAGACTATTGAAAACTGTGGAGGACTTTTACCTACCATTTATTTTGAAGCGCTACAGTGGCCAATCAGCTTTAAAAGATTCCTCCCGAACACTACCCTTTTACAGGAAAATTTTGTTTCTACCTAACGAAACTGTGGTATGGAGGGCTCGGTTAGCTGAATCAGGGTCACTCCTGGTATTTGTGCGATTTCTAGTTTTCGTTTACGATCCCAGCCTACCATCATAGCTTTTTCTATGTCCTTATTGTAGAAAGTTCGGGGACCAGCAAACCAGTTGACATGTTCCAACGCCGCCTACTTTTTCCCGCAAGTTCCTACAATTGCCTATTCTGAGGGGGGGGGGGATTAGTGGAATGAATATGCTTCAAGGAACGAAAAATGTTATAATTTTTTCATGAGTAAGTTTTGTAAAAGGTTACTGAAATCCGTCAAAAACAACACTCATCTCCTGCAAGTGCGACTCCATCAACTCTCGAAATGGACCCCCTTTCAACATTCAAACATTCCTCAACAGCTAAAGCTCTTGCAGAATCAGTGTGATATAGTTACCGGAGGATGGCTTGGAAGCATCGAAGGTGTGCATTATATTTACAGTAAATCTTTACAACAACTAACAAAGCGGTTGGAAAGTAAGAACCATTGAGGGGAAGCAATGGCAGAAGAAAAAAACACATCACACATTAATTTTTCTAGACATTTCTCATCATGTTTGATATTACGCTGAAATTTGTCGTGAAAATGTCCAGCGCTGCGCTGGCAAATTTTCCACTTCATTGGCTATTCTCAGGAAAGAGCTCAAAGATTTTTTCTTGTGAACCTCCAGCATTTCACTCATCATTGCGTGAAATTATAAAGCGATCGCTGCCACTCTACGGCCATCAAGAAAACTTCCTGAAATCTTTGAAACGTATTCCTCAACTCCACCATGACCATAATCAAAATTCCCAAATATGCTCTAATATTGCAAGCATATAGGCGACATTAATGTAGGGCTATTCACTAAATAAGTCGGGGAATAAAGTTCGCCAGAAAAGAGCACTTCAGGTCTCCTCAAGCGGCTGACTGCATCGATTCGACCAGTTTACTACCACCACCACAATACGAGCGTACGTTAAGCTAAAAAGTAAAACAAACCAGGTTGAGTCATAAAATATCCCCGAACATTTTTCACTTATTTATATTTATTCGTTGGTTGGTCGGAAGCAATACGCATTAAATATCAAGTATTTAACAGCCGAGTGATTTAGCTTCAGCTGCGTCAAAGATAAACTTCTGAATAAAATAACACCATAAAGGCTCCAACAGTAATGCTTGTTGGTTTTGATAGAGCAATATGTAAATATAACACCGATAGATTTTTGACTGTTCTTGCTCAGAATTCCGAAAAAATTGAATTGTTTTGTTTAATTGTTTTCCGCCAAAGTTAACCCTTGGAGGGTACTTCAAAGGAGTATTTAATATAGAGGAGGAAACGCTCTATGAAACTATTAATAACTTGAACTTTTAATTGAGCGTAATCACCGTTTTCCCATCTGCTTTCGGAGTGATGCTCTCTACAGTACCATAGCCTCAACGTCATGATAGTCCTAGTCTTTTGTGGTTTCAGACCTAACAAGTCCTACCTCTGCCTGCAGAGAAAGGCGTCGGAATATAGGAGGGCATCCCCTAGGACTAAGCATAAGAAGGCAAGAACTCGGGTTAAAATAAGCATGGCTCACACACCTGGAGTCTCTCCTCCCCGGCCTAAAGATTAGTCCCATTTTCAACAAAAAACATGGTTCATGCACTTTCAAATGCAATGCCATCACAGCGCCCGTATGTTGCGATAGCGCCCAGAAAAGTTGTAAGGAGAAATCCGTTCACAGCACAGTCTACTCTGCCATGCCAAAAAGTGGTATTCAATCAGCAATGACGTTGTATACAGCGTTAGATTTGGACATGCTAGGGGCAGATGAAGACGGACCACTACCACTCGTAAGCAATCGGCAAGTCTCGGCGTTAGCCAGTCCTCTACGTTCCATAGACTGAAATCAGTCAGCAAGGTAAAAAAAACAGTGAGCTCAAGTACCACAACGAGTGGTACCCGCGTCTCAGCGCCTGCGCTAACATTTATAATACCGCAGCTATAATGCTGTAATTACGGACAGTCTGTTGGAGTTAGGATCGGTATTTCTCTCACGCTGCATACAAATATTGCACTTGCACTTCGCATAGGAACCATGCATGCGCGACCAGACATTGCGTGCTGAAGAGAGCTTGGAGAAACAAAGCCAACGAATGAATGCGACGTTCGTCCTAAACTGTTTGAGCTAACGTAGGAGACAGATTTCTTGTTAAATTTACATGTGGAAAGAATTTTTGGGGCAAATTGATCCCATATTCCAAAAAGAAATGTACAGATTACAAGAGCGAATACGCAAATCGAGGGTGCTAAAGTAACTGTGGGAAGGCCATCGTGCTAGGGAATTGATTTGGACCGACAGATGCTCTCCAAAAAAAAATGACTGGTAAGAGCCTGGATCTATGCTTTAGTTGATTCCATCGGAGATGACAAGAACTTAATACTATTATAGAAGAATGAAGTGCCTCGCGTCGCAGCCAATAAATCGCTTCATTGGCTAGGGCGCAACGCGACTGCAGACGCTAGCGAATCGCTCGACCACAGAGTCTAACATCGGCCTACGTGCTAACAAGTCAGCTCCTGGGGTCCACATTTTGGTCAAAGAGGTGTCTTCAGCACCCGTCCCTGTCGTACTGTGGCCCCGGCAGTCGATTACCCTCACCTTACCCTGAGCTCGGTTGCGTCTCTGGTCAAACTCACGTATTCCCAGTCCTGTTCTACGGCGTTATGGATGGAGACGACGGATAATCACATTTCCCCTTAGGCTAAGACTGCCTAGCAGATTTTATGGAGTTCTTGGGGAGAGGGAACTGGGTGTGCATCTTTAGTCAGGATTGACCTTTCACACCTCCTCGCCGTGGTTATCTCGCACCACCCTGTGACCTGCTTCTGGGTGGACCACGCTTAAAGGCAAAGTTCGGGCTCAGACCCACCTAATGAGCCCTTAAAGTGGCTAGAAGCGCATGGGACACAACTGTAAGCGAGTCGCCAAAACCCCGCATCGAAATGCGTCACTGAAGCCCTAGGGGCCAAGGACTTTGACACGCTCCTCCTGCCGCGACACGCTCCGCCCACCGCTCGATATTTTGTCCGCATCGCAATGCTGAGCTGCTATGCCCTCTCTTCTCGGATTTCTCTACCGCTCTCCGCGCTCTCATTATCTCTCACCTCCCTGCCGGCCTTTTGAACTTCGCCGCAACGTAGAGCAAAACGATCGTATTTCCTGTGTATTTCACGTTTTCTTTTCCTTTTTTATTCACTGGGGGTCCACCTCCCACTCCCACAATCCCCTTTGTGTACAATTACCTCATCAGTTTAAGCTTGAATCTTGCTTTAATTACTGAGCTTGAGTGCTGACTCCAACCCGAAAAGACCTCATTATAGATGATATATGTATTGATATTGTAATAAATTCATTTATACAGTAGCGTTGGAGGGAACGAATATCAGAGAAAAATGGATAAAATTGGCGCTCAAGAATACATATTTTCAACTAACAGCACTCGCAGTGCAAGCCATTTTCCACGCAGAACAGCTACGAAGGTGAAACACCAATTTTTTTTTTGGGGGGGGGGGGAGGGGGGGGGGGCGGAGGGAGCACTCCATTGTTTCTCCAAATGCTCAAGATAAGGATGAGAGCACTCATGGCACGTAATCGGCTCATTTAGAGCATACTTCTGGTAAGTATCGCTGTACTGTGAAAGAAGTCCCTCACATTTCCGCCTGCCATGGTACATGGAAACGGTCCTGGACAAGGATACTGAACACGGATAATGAACACCTCTGCTTAGGTCTTGGGGTAGAGGAGCTCCAGAGAGGATGACCTGGATAGTAAAGTGGATAGCTTGTGGGCAGGATGTGTGGAACGGAGAGCATATATCAATCTTTATCAAAAGTACGCTTAAATTAATTCGTTTACTTATTACCTTATCGTAGCGTTGGATAGCACAAATGAATGCTCTCCTACGGATAAGTTAGCAATGGAGTGCCCCCCCCCCCAACTGAAGTTTCAACTTACGAAATTAAAAGTTTCGCCCAACTTCCCGACAGGCAGATTAATTTATGAAAGTGTGTTGCCAAAACGGTCATCTCGAGATGTAGAACGACTCTGCAGTAGGATGTCGAGAGTCACTAATACATCTGTGCAGTCTGAATTGCTTGTTAACTATGCTAAAAATTTGCACAAATTGAACCTTGGTTTGTATCCGTGATAGTAAGGAAAGACTTATAATCAATACTGTGCATAACAGCGATAAGTTGGAGTGAGGTCAGCACTCAGCACACCTAATTAAGCAAGGTCTACCCAGAGGCAGGTTACAGGGTGGTGCGAGATAACCACGGTGAGGAGGTGTGAAAGGTCAATCCTGACTAAGTTCCCTCTCCCGAGGGAACTTAGTCAGGATTGACCTTTCACACCTACTCGCTGTCGTTACCCCGCACCACCCTCTCACTTGCCTACGGCTGGACCTTGCTCAATTAGCTGTTCTGAGCGCTGACCTCGCTCCAACAAATCGCTCTCATGAGCAGTATTGATTATCAAGTGTATCATTTTTTAGAAAGTCAGAGATATGAGAGTAAAGAAAATACAACTCTGAAAATTCAGCTACAGGGGACGCGCTGATTTGCTTCGGAATCATTCTGCTGGAGAATTTCTCTGAGCAAAGTACCAATACAACGCAATTTTTTAACCTTGCGATAATTTAGAAGTTATCGCAGCGTTGCCCATTAGCCTTCCTAATACCTTTTTCCCCTATCACTTGTCTTTCCAAAATTGCCATCGTATTCTTGAACTACGAGTCATTCACGAAAAGAGTGCGCTACGACGTTCAGTGAATATCAGTTTTTTTTTTCATTTACCTATGGGATTTGGATTAATTCACAGAGAAAATTAAGTAACGATTAGCTTAGCTTTGCAGGAACTATGCTCCGATGGCTCAGCGCGCAATTTACCCTTTGTTGCGGTAGCGTTGGGAATTTTCAATTTCAGACCTTCCTCTTCCTTACAATCCTACTTGCGCCAAAAGGTAGAAGATACTGGTAGACTTTATGCGACTGTGGCTGAGGCATGTTGACAGTGAAACGCCGTTGAATTTTGAAACTAAATTCAACCAATTTACGAGACAAATTTACAGTGTGCTACGACATTCAATGATCATATTCCGGTCTTCTTTCAACATTCCCCATTTTACCAATAAGCTACGGAATTTGAATTAATTTATAGAGAAGCTTGCGTACGATTAGTTTCGTTTCCGGAGGAACTAGGCTTAGATGACTCAGCGCGCAATGTTACCCCTGTTGGGAAATCGTTGGGGAATTTTCATTTCAGGTACTACCTTCCCCCTCCTTGCAATCATTTCCAAAGCCGAACAAGGGGACAATAGGAGACAGTTTGGGATGTAGAAAGCGATCGTAGTTGCAATACAACACACTGTTGAACCATGAACTTTTTAGGTGCCGGATATCTTAGTGTCGCTTTTCTGAGTTCAGGAAGTTTTGGGACCGATTACTATTGACAAGCAATATCTCAGGAAGTTCTGTTTGCTCAGTAATACTGCGAAATATGTTGCGTATTCTTGCACTGTTCCTAGCTTTGATCGTGCGAGGACTTCACTCATACTGGTAAATGGGAAAGGGCTAATGAGTCATTTGATAGATATGCCGTTTCAGACCCCGGATTCTGAGTTAAAGTATTGGTGGTCCGAAACTCGCAGTGAAAAAACGACACTAAGATATCCGGTACCTAATACATCTAGCACTTCGAACTGGCTTAGCTTCCTTAGCTTTTCACAAATTGCTCAACTTTGTATGAATTTGAATTTGCAAATTTTCTGTTTCTAAAATCTGAAATCGCTAATTTACTCGATTGTCGAAAGCGTTTCTGATGTAAATGGACCAACAAAATTTCAAAGCAATCCGAAAAAAAAAACGACACTTTCTTTACATCTTTCAATCTCTGCTATCTTTAACCCATTCGCGACAATGTCAGCCACCGGTGGCTGACGCGAAGATGTCCACTTCGGACCATGTCAGCCACCGGTGGCTGACGGGCTTTAAAGGGAATTTTTGAAAACAAAAGGAGGTCTCTGGGAGATTTTTTTTTGCTGTGAAGAATCTTCATACGCGTTCTCATGCTTCTAGGCCACCCCCTGGGCAAAGGAAATGCTCCATCACTAGAATTTTATTGAAGAAAAAATAACCGACTTAAAAATTTCACCGAAAAAGTGAAAATTTTTTTTCCGCTGAAACTTTTTCCCATGGGGGGTTTTCGGAGGGTCCTGATCTCCAAATATGATATCCATTTTTGGCGCTGGCGCAAATTGGCGGCATTTGCGTCAGTTGGCGCCAAGGGTGTATTCACCAAAAATCGCTGTAAACTTGGCGTTATGGGGTTATTTGAGGCCCTGATTACGAATATGACATTGTGTTTTTAGCGCTGGCGCCAAATTGGCGGCCATTTTGGCTCCCAGTTGGCGCCAATGGTGTATTCACCAAATCGCGTAAACTTGCGTATGGGGGGTTATTTGAGGCCCTGATTACGAACTATGACATTCGTTTTTAGCGCTGGGCGCCAAAATTGGCGTCATTTGGGCGCCATGTTGGCCGCCAAGGGTGTATTCACCAAATTCTGCTGAAACCTGTGCGTATGGGGGTTATTGAGGCCTTGATTACGAATATGACATTCGTTTTAATCGTTTAAGCTGCTATTAACACCTGTTTCTGCTCCGCTCACCTTCTCACTATTGGGATCCAATCGGAGGAACAAGGGGGGTCCGTTCAGGGATGTTGAAAAACTTGGTTCGAAACGGTTTTTCCTGTAATGTTATGGAGAACTCATCGCGCATACTACGGAACCGAGGTATAGCTTTTCCGCCTGAGCTGGCTCCGCGAAGTGCCAAAAAAGTGAGGGAAACGGTCCAAAGGTGCAATCGCGTCATAATGGACAAAATTTTATGCATTTAGGTTGGAGTTCCCAATTTGCTCTAAAAACGACCAGGAATTAATAATGTTCAGTATAAAGACCATCAGTAATCTCATGCTTCAGATTTTCACCAATAACGCTGGCACCGGTGGAACCAAAAGCTTGTTTACGGCTGTGCAGAGGGCGCGCCAAATTGGCGCCGGTATAGCGCAGAATTGGCGTCGCAAGTGCCCGTAGACTTCGGCACCTCAAAAAAAATGAATGTAATATTCGTTAATTGATGGTCCCAAACATCCTCTACCATACAAGTTTGCACATCGAATTTGACGAAATTCAGGTAGGGCGCCATCTAGCGCCAAATGACGCCAAATTGGGGGGCCACGCCAAAAAACGAATCGTATACTGCGTGAATCAGTGGCCTCGAATAACCCCTCTATACAAGTATGATCATCGAGTTTGACGAAAGGTTCAGTCAGGGGCGCCATCTGGACGGCAAATGGGCGCCAGTTTTGGCGCATGCGCACCAAAAACGAATCTCATAATTCGTAATCAGGGCCTCAAATAACCCCTATAATACAAGTTTACATCGTGTTTGACGAAATTCAGGTCAGGGGCGCACTCTGGCGGCCAAATGGTCGGCTTCTATTTATTCTTATTTGCGCCAGCCAAAATAAACTGCATATTCGCTAATCAGGGTCTCAAAATACCCCTATCGTACAAGTTTACATCGAATTTGACCGTAAAACATCAGTCATGCGCCAATCTGGCGCCATGAAAGGCGCCAATTTGGCGCCAGCGCCGAAACAATCTCATATTCGTAATCAGGGCTTCAAATATACCCTAATACAAGTTTACATCGAGTTTGACGAAATTCAGTCTCAGGGCTGCCATCTGCGCAGCCAAATTGGACCGCAATTGGCGGCCGAGAGCCAAAAATGAATCCCATAATCGTGATCAGGACCCTGCATAACCTCTGGGGAGAGAAGTTCTAGCGTGAACTACGGATTACATATAGAAAAAAACTAAAAAAATACAAGTCCAAGGTGGATTTCCCCTGGGACAATGTCAGCCACCGGGCTGACATATCGCATTCGTCTCTGAGACGGCGCTGGTCCGAACGGCAGTCCTTCGAAAATCCGCCCGGTAGCGAGGGTGGCTGTTAAACCCTGCATCAATGGATAATGAGGTTAGATTGACCTGTTTGCTTTGCTAATAAGCCAGAACTAATTCAGAAGTCGACTTATCTGGAAAATCTTGAGTTTTTCGCGTCACTTTCCGCGCTCATCATTGCTCGGGAATTACTAGATGAAGCTTCGGGAAATTTAGAAATAGATCCCAGAATTAAATTCGGGACTGCTTTTTTTGAACTATTTTGTGTTGATGGACTTTTGAGCGAAACAATAGTCTGTAGGTGAATTTACAGGGTGGTTAGGTTCAGCAGTCACGCGAGTAAAATAAGCGGTGTCCTACCAAATGGCAATGAGAGCAGGGTGTTGTAGCAACGACAGCGAGAGGTGTGAAAGGTCAATCTCTGACTAAAGGTGCACACCCGAGTTCTTGTCCTAATGTGGGTGTGCACCTCTAGTCTAAAGTGCAATTATGGGGATACCACCTCGCACCTACACTCACCTGCCTGTGGGAAGACCTTGTTAATTGCACTGAGTCGTCTGCTGACCTCTTCCTCTCAGACTCAGTATCGATCATATGAATAATGAACTTTATCACATAGACACGTGTTAAAAAAGGGGATTAAAAACAGTAAAGAAACAAAACAGGAAATACAAAAACAGTAGCAACAGTAGTTTGGTGGAACAGAACATTATCTTGGGAGTGAACAAAAAAGCCAACAGCAATGATTTTTTTGGTTGCTATAGGTTCAAATCAAATACTCAAACACTTTTCATTGACATATACCTGGCTTGTGTTTCAGTTGCGTATGGTATTAACTTGTCTTCACCTTTTTCACTGTCATTTTTGAGTCCGTGAGGACGTCGCCACTCTCCAACATTTTTTTAGCTGGGGCTCCTAGTTCTGCTCAGTTCAACAGGTGATTCTAATGTCTTGGCAAAAAACATCTCGGCCAGCCGCAAAATTCCGTGCTAGTAATTTTTTTCAAGCATTGCGATGCTTTGGCTGAAGCGAATTCGAAGCTCCTCAAGTCGCTCTTGAAATGGAAATATTCAAAAAAAGAGGAAAAAGGGCTGCCGCACGGATATGTAGAATCACTATCTGGGGCTCTACTTGAAAGAGAGCCAAATTTCGAAAAACCCTCGACGAAGCTCTCGTGCAATCGAGGACATAGGGTTTTGTAATTACCATTCATCAGGTTGGCAAAGCACAACTTGGCTGACAGGAGATTTTATATTGTTCAATATGTGCAACAGCGAGCCTGTAAATGTACATTCGAAATTGAAATCGTACCCTAGATCAGAATCACCAATTGGTAAAAAAATAGGAGAGGTGCTGAAATAATTGTGCGAATTTTCTTTGATATTAACCTGTATCACTTCTCTACAATAAACATTTCTTGACCGAGAAAATGGCTAAAATTGAGTGAACAACCTAACACAAACTCTTACATTTTGTGAGAGAACGACTTTGGTGTCTACGGTTTCCTAACTTAGCATGTCTGTACGAGGTCAGCAGACAGCACAGCCAATCAAGTGAGGTCACTCCGCAGGCGATCGCTAGGAGGCATAAGGTGGCAGGTGCGAGGTAGTGATTAAGAGGTCATTTTTGACTGAAGTCCCTCTCCCTCCTAATGTCAATGTTACTGAGTATATGAGTAAATCAATCGATTATGCCTCTAATTAGGATATTATCTTATCACTCTGTATGTCACAGTCTACCAGAGACCTATATATAAATAATCCCTGATCACCGGAATCCAACACCACTACCCTTAAATCTCCTAGGAAATTGGCAATGGCGTTGCTTCAACGGTGACGATCGTTTAGTGGACTCGTGTTGGATGATACGGATAAATTTGTTTTCCCGCTGTTTTTAGGCTAACAATTTGCGCGCCTCGCGTCAGGCGATATTGATTTCCATGTTAACAAAACCTCGAGTTTTCATGTTGGAAGAATGTTCGCGAAACACGACATTTGTCGATATCTTTCAGAACTCATATCAATCAAAGCGTCTATTCTGGCTTAGATACGAACCCACCATCGAATCATTTGAGAAATTTGTAAAGTAGTCAAAATAAATGTGCTAAGTAGAAAATTGAGGAGTGAGGTTTACACTTATGCGAGTCCCATGCCACTAATCAATGAGCTAGGGAGGAGGCTTCAAGAAGCCCGAGCTTTATGGCGTCGATTGCTGTCGAATGAGCGCTTCAGGTACGATAATACTGTTGTATGAGACATATTGATTTCCATTGGGAATTTTCCAATTCCAAGAATAACGGGATTCCGGAAGATTTCCACGGAATTTCTTCTATGTATACAAAATGCACTCATTTCATTTGACAGAATAAATAGCCCAACTCCTTTCTTGGACAGAGATAGTACCTCTCATTAGGCTATTGCTCACTTCCCAGTGATATTCAGCTTTCTTATTGATGGATATCCCCTTGCGAGATATCAAGATTGAAAAAAAAATATTGAAATATTTGGGTAACCTTTCCAGCTTCCGAGACAGTTTCCTTTGAACCACTGGTCGATCCAATTGTCTAAAAAAGTAGAGAATAAACAAGTACGGAACAATAAAAAAGCAATCATAAAAGCGTTCCGAGTAAGCGTGTTACAGAACCAAACCGGACTCAAAAATATTTGTAAAAAAATTGAAACTTTTTCAGCCCTTTTAGAAGAAATATTTTAGAGACCAAGCCTTGAGGTGAACCGTTTGGATAACAAAAGACTGAATAAGTGATAGTTAAAAACACGTAGGGATATTGTATGGATACTGTATAAGGAAATAATAATGACTAAAGATACATAGGGGCAGAGAGGAAACGTCAAGAAAACGTAGTAAGTGTAAATAAGTAAATAAGTATAGTAATAACAATAAAAACAGAAAAACACATCAAATCAGAACAAATTGTTAAAAATATTCTATACCTCAAGTTCGTCAAATCTTCTCTTTGTTTGAGATGCTCGACGTGCTGGGAGCACATTTGAAGTGCGACGACCAAGAACGGATCTGAAACAGGGAATTTTTCCACCTGAAGAAAAGATATTACAATTAACTTCTCTCAGTTTCTTTAGATCTCACCTCGGACCTCCTGCATATTTGGAAAGCGATTGGAAGCTACGCAGTTCAGGAACTGGTTGCTGGAGCATCTATAAGTACTTACTTAAAGTTAGGAATTTATTGGAACTGAAACAGAGCGCCCAAAAAATCTTTGCAATCTCTGCTTCGAAAATCCCAGAGTATAAGAAAGTCAGCTCACAGAACCCTCATTTTCGTGGAGAATGCAAGTTTAATACATGAAGTGTATGAGAGAAAATTATAGAAATTTTAAAAAAATGCAATAACGGCTGAATATAAGAGTAGTTGGAATTACCAGCAAGCGATTATTCAACACATTTCAAAACCCTGCGCCTCTTCAGTCAGTTTTAAGAATATTAAAGTACGGAATAATTTCAAGATTTCGGATTAATATGCTTTTGGCAAGAATCAAAAACACCGACACTCGTCTATGGATATTTGAATACCGATTATATGTATGCACTGCTTAATAGATATACAAGTAACATACTTACTCACAGTAGTTATTAGTAGCGTAACTTATAAAAGTTGTTGGCTCCCCCACTTTCTTCACGCTTTGGGGCGCGGCCGCGGCGACGCGGACGAGTCCACAGTGCTCGCGAACTGTGGTGATGGAGCGTTTTCAAAATTATCCGCACAGTTTGCGGGCACTATCGACTTGGCCGCGCTCGTTGCGGCCGCGCCCCAAAGCGTGAAGAAAGTGGTGGAGCCAAAGTTATTGAGAAGGAAATAAATGAAATTGTTACCCTTAGGTGACTGGATCAAAATGCGAGCGCATCAAGCAGCAGCGTTAATTATTATCGGCTATAATCACGGTGTTCCAGTCTGTAAAAAGATTGGTCTTCACTACAGTGTTCATTCTTCATAATTTGATCGGATCACACGAACGACAATAGTTACTAACTTGTTAAGCAGTAAATCGATCATTATTTGCGTTGGATACCCCGGCTGGGCTGGCAGGGATTGCTATTTGTTGAGATATTTCGAGAAACAAAAGGTAAAGCGAGGTGGCGGAGGAATAAGAAAGTAGGGGGTAGGGAGGGAGGGGGGGGGGGGAAGATTTTCACTCCAAACTCACAAACAGCTTCACGACGTCAGGCTTCTTCATGTGAAGACTGACGACGAATTTTTAATGAGCTAAAAATCCCTTGCAGAACTATGAGCACGTAGGAACGTAAAATTTGAACATCGGATAAAAGAGAAATAGAAAAGAAATCAATAGAAAATTACGAAAAGATAGCGGCCCATAGCTTCTATTGAAATGAAAGCCTTAATGCAAGAGAAACACGACTGTTTACGATTCACCGGTCAAAGAAGATTAAGGATTAAAAAGGTCAAAAAAGTTCCTTTGCCTGCAGTAAGAGCATAGTAATAGGAAAGAACTAGGATTAAAATAAGATTAAGAAAGTATAACTGGTAGTAATACTCGCAAATTGCTGTGATAGCCGATAATCTCCTATCAAATATTGTTACAATTGGCTTATTGGTACTGAGAACAAGTTAGGAGACGGGAAAGAGTAATCGGCAACTCCAAGAGATCTGTGTTAGAACTGTGGCGCTCAGAGTATCATTAGAGCTAATATAGCGATGTATTAGTGCTCAGTACGTTATGAGGGTCCCTAATCGGCCGAATGACTTCATTCACTCTTGCCGTTTGATTCTGTCAGAAGCCCTCAACATGCACTGTTCTAAGCTGCTTGAAGTTGAAGCTTCAAGCAGCACTTCACGTCAAAGGCGCTTTTCAGTAAATTCGAGAACTTCACCCGCACACCTTTCAAAAAAGCTTTTTCTTTGGAGAGAAGGCAACTAACATTCACCACAACAGCATGTGGCCGTTTTATTACGGTGAGATAGACCCTAGAACACGATAGCACGCATAAGTTATTCAGGAAAAACGGAGAGGAACCTCCGACAACATCCTCCTACAGCCCATCACTTAGTTTTCCCTCTCGCTTATTCTGAAATTGCTACTAGAGACAACTTTTTCGAAGCACGAGGGTGCTACAGGATGCCTTCAAACGATCCACCTCAAAAGAGCTATGGACGTGTAGCATTCGCAATCTGGAAGTTTTGTGAGTTCCTGCGCGCTAGAACACGAGGAACATATCTGGAGACGAAAACCCGTCCTTTAGCCTCAGCCAGTGTTTGGAAAAGGAATCGAACACGGAGAATGACCTGTGAGACGCTAGTGAGTAACCGGTCACTCTGAGAGGCTCTGGTATCAAAACTGTAGTAGCCCAACAGGGCTGATATAACAATATTGGTGCTCAGTACCTTAATATGGCTCTCAAACGAATCCTAATTTTCTCAATGGAATTCTACTTGAGCACCAAGGAGCAGTTTGAGTTGAAAAAAATCAAAAGAAAAGCTATCTATTACAGGCCAGTTCTATCAGGAACAGACCTCTAATCATCGAAGTCTATGAAAGCGTACGAAGTGAAAACAACGAATTGGAACACCGATAACTACCGAGAGCGGACCCAGCGTGTGTTGGATTGAATTGAGGAAATTGTGTAAACAAGTTGAGCTCCTATTTTCAGTCGTCGTTGGGGGTGCTCCGGAGACCGGAAGGCGCCGCACAATTACTCGACTGAATGTGGCGCTCCTACGCTCAATGTCGGATACAGATTACCCCCCCCCCCGTATTGCTATGTAGCACAGCTCATGTGTCGTGAAATACATCAGCAATTATTGGCAAGGCGCATACTCAGACATGCGCAGTAACATCCGACACAGTTTCTTCAGCAACGCTGAGCGCATAACTCTTCAAGGTCCAAGGCGAGGGGTAGGGTCCTGAGAGCGAAGGGTAAGGTCGTGAGAGGGAAGAAATTCCGTATATGACAAATATCCTACCCAATGTAAAAGTTGCACTAGACGTGCCTCGCTATGGTAAAACTGATTTCTTCATGCAACCCAGAAAACAGGGCCATCAGTCCATACAGCAGCATATTTATAACATGAACTCGACTACTTTACCAACCTGGAAAGAACTCTACGATAACGGAAAATGTATTTTGAGGATAAGGCCCGCAAGCGTTAGACGCATCGACCTGACCTCTACCCCTCGGGTGCGTGACTATACAATCGTGGCAGTAAGTAGGTCGCCGCACCAGCCGCCGCAGCCAGCGATATCGCGGCGAATTTGCAAAGAACTCAGCATCCAAGCATTGGGGAATTTAAGATTAGATCATGTTTCCCTTCATGAAACATGGAATAAGAACCACCTAACCTTTAAAATGCAGTTTCGTTTTCGCTCGCCGTTATTACATACTTATCATATCATGCCTATGTTAGAGCCTTCCTCGCCGCTACTCTGTGTCCTGATATGCATTATTCTTTTCGATTGAACCAGATTATCACTCTCTGATAGAAATTCAGGAAAGTGATTAATAAAGAAGTCAAATTAAATCCAAAAGGACAACCTTTCACGGTACAAAGTTTCTACTGCGAGGCTTAAATCACTGCAGGGATCTTACAGTTACGCTTGCTGGCTTGCTGATGTCCAGCACTCTGGTGTTATCAGTCACCTAGCCAACTTAAGCCAACTTATGGGCATGGATGGATAAGAAAAGGTCCACACAGAAATCGCCGCAGCAACTGCCGCACGCCGATTCTCGCCGCGTGAGCGGCGTGACCTCATTAGCCGACGATTGAATAGTCAGTCGCCCCTACCCCTCATATCCATAGGTATAGAGTCCCGCACCATAGGGATAACATGTAAGGTTTTATCATATACAAAACCACTTGTTATCTAAGCACGCGAGACTTGAAAAGCGAAAAAAGTGAGAATTACGACATACCTAATTATTGATTAGTAGGAAATAATACTTACAAATATTGAAAGGTTCATATTTCCAAGCTGCAATTTATGTAATAGCCTAATAAGTAAATAAAAAGTGTGCTAGGAGAAACCCGCGTGGAAGCACCCCCTGTGATATGTCCCAATAATGAAGTGAAAGTGCAAAGAGATGTAGACAAATCGAATTCTGGCACGGATTTCTTGACGAGGATGGCGCGCTGGTGATGGGGTTCGCTTGTATGTGTATAGATCTAATGTTTTTAGTGTATCCAAGGGTATCTATGCGAATGTGGACGGCAAAGTGGCTCATTGCGAAATAATAATAGGGAACCGTTGTAAAGTGCATAGCTGGCGCAAGGATCGATGCCAAGTGAATCCAAGGTAACATGGGAGGCAAGCCGAAGATAGAGAGGTAAGAGCGGAGACACACACTCTCACCACACCACACCACGTACGTACACACAGAAGCGAAAACCACCTCGTTCCATTTCATAGCGTATGCATAGAAGCCCTCCATTTAAATATGTATATTCAACAAAACTAACCATCGTCGTAATACACGCTCATTCACGAATAGGGTAGGCAGTGAATAGAAGATTACCCTTCGAAAGTATATCGAAGCCACTATTTACCCTTCATTGAACCACTGCTCGGAAACTGAGCCGGCTTCTCATCGAAATTTGCCCATGACTGCGAATTTGCCTAGATGTTGTTGCCCGTGGAAGTAGTTCGACCCGAAGAACACGAATACCCAATTCATATCAGGTCGATGAGGGACGTTGCGAAATGTCTGGCAGCGTCCGCGGTCGCGTCGCGGCCATCGAATCGCTCGATTGGCTGGTACCGTGACGTGACCGCGGACGCTAGCGAATCGCTCGATTCGCAAAGTCTGAAATCGGCCCAACGCAGAAACACTGGCGCTCGCGTCACATGCCCCAATAAGCACCAGAGCACCTTGAATCACCTAATTCGCTGGAAACTTGTCCACAGGTTTGACCTGCAAAACATGAACTTCGCATCAGCTCATTGCAAGTGATTTTGTAGCCTGCACCACAAGAGTCAGCGCAAAAAATGAAATCATAGCGCCGTGCCTGTGGCATGGGCGCCAGACGTTTTCGTGCTGAACTGTTGTGATATTCGTGTTCTAGCGATGAGTACATCCGACATTACCTTTCTAGCAAATTCTCATTCGTGTCATTTCGTTCAACATCCGGCTTAGTTTTTGACTAGTGGACAGTAAAGGGTACATAATGCCCTATCCAAAACTCCAGCTCGGCGGATAAACACTTATTTGTCCCGCCTCCTAGCCCAGGTACCAAGGTTAGCCGACATCAAGGATTTCATGAACGTTGTCACGTTCGGTTCTCCAAAAGACGGAGCAACATTTGGTTAAAATGGCAGTGAATCCTCGAGAGGAATGGGTAAGCCTTAGCAAGAATGCATGGTTTTTTGTGGGACAGGCATTTGCTCTGACTGTACTACAAATAACTCTAATTGTGAGTAACGCACAATACTCCTCGACATGCTGCTCACCGTGAATCGCTGACCGTTGAGATAATTTCCAAAGTCCCCCCCCCCAACCTCATCGGTCCTCCCATTCCATTCTCCATCCCATTCCATACCTCCTTCCACATCATCAAAAAATACGCCCAGATGGGGAGGTAACATATAGTACAATCAGAACAAGAGAAAACATTTCCTGAACATCCCGAAATTAAAGTAGCTTTTATTGAAATCACATCTTGGCACTGTCGACCTCACCAAATACGATAAGCTATCAATCCCGTGGCTTAACACATTGGTGACAGTGCGGGGGACATATATCCCGCGCATTGCAGGCCATGTCGGACCGTGCGGCATACATATCCCCGCACCTATTACACTCATTTTTTTTCCGCGCACCACTGATTCTTGTATTTATTCCATGGAAGAGACCTTGACGTAACCACAAACATTGTGGCCCACAGAATGGCCACGTATGCTTAAATCAAGAGGAGGATGTCTGAACCATACGAAATCTTCAGCTTAATAAACTTTTCGCTTACTTTTCGTATTATGAACATGAAAATTGAAGTAGTATTAGAAGTAGATACGATACCTTAAGGATGACAATATGTGTGTTGTGATAGAAATAATCTACGTAAAATTGCTTTTGAGGTCCACTGCAGCTGGCTCTGATAAATTTCGCATTTTCATCGTTATTCCATGTCTTTCTGTCGAAATTCCACTACTGTACCCCTGGTTAGGTTGTGCTCATTATAATTTACTAATCTGCTCTTGTATTGATTATTATTTATGTATTTATCACTCAAAATCTGCTTGAACGTCCTGAGGCGGCCGCGCCCTTAAAATCGCCCCGGTACCACGTGGTCAAAAAAGCCAAAACTCACGTTAACGTTAACGTGTTAATATGACATTTCCAACCCTTCCGTCAAGGTTTCTCACAAGCGGCAAACCCTGCTCTTGACCTTCTTTCTCGTTAGAGTCGGGAGAGTTGCGTCCGTAGAGATCCGGTCTTCCATTCAAAAATTCCCTTCCAGTGCGCAGTTTTGGGAGAGCAGATGAATGAGTGATCAGATCAAATAGTTAGCCCAAACGATAAAGCTAACTACTGAAAAAAAAGAAAAGGTCTAATTCTGAGGAAAAAAAAACAAAACAGTTGGGAAAACAATATGTGAAGTGATGAAAGCGAAAGAAGACGCGAATAGTTTCGCTGTAGCCTGACCAAGATTTCAGCACTTTTTATTAGGCTTACGTTTCGGCCTCTTCGCCTAGATCTTTGTCGCCAAGGCGCAAGACCGACCACCCAAGAAGCAGACTTTTGCGTGGAATGAGCGAACCGAGCCAGAAGCTCGGAAATATTACTCCTACTACACTTTTACACAAGTCTAGTCGAAGGAAGTATTCCCAGGGCCCAACTCGGCGCTAACCTCATCACGGGGCTTCTTGTTTGTTTTCAAGTGTTGCACGGTTCACAAAGCATCAACTTCGTTAAAGAGATGGTAGTCCCTGGACGATCGGCCTGAGACTACCAGCTCACATTGTTGAGTGAACAATGTCTTGAGTGCTCTCCTTCTAGTCTATGAATTATCGATATTGTTACGGGAACATAAAAATGCAGGTACACATTATAACTTCAGCGTTCACTACCGAATCTTTTAGATGCAAAAAGCTCCACTGTTAATCCAGATTCACTACTTTTATAGCAAGGGGCCTGGAACGGACCTAAGAAGATCGCCTTAGGTCCAATTCAAAGTTATATTGATGGAGAACGACCTCAACGGAAGTAGATGTTGTCAGCTGATGGCATAAAAGCTCTAAAAAATGCAAAGCTAGAAAGGATAAAGCGTTTGCCTCCGATCAATCTCTTCTCAGATACGCCACAACCATTCTACTTCCATTCAAATTCATAACGTCATGTGGGAGCTATTTGGCTTATGTAATGATTCGTGGGAGCCGGCTAGTGTTATACAGCATTCCCATCCAAAAACGAAGGATAACACTCCGAAAAGATGGAGTATTTCAATGGGTACAGTGAAGTTTGATTCGGAGTTCGACTCCGGGGCCATAGACATTGTAAGCGGTTAGGATTATTCAGATAAACCACTCTCACTCACAAAGTTTGAAATTAAGTAAGAATATTATTTCGACAATTCGGTAAATCCAGGATTGATCCGGTAGTTCAAGACCTAATTTGCATATGTTGATTTGTGGTGTGGTGCAGGAAAAAAATCGGTAGTGAACAGACCCTGAACGGGCTCGATAAGCGCACTTTCTTAATATACTCTGACCAACCTCCCAGGTGAATTCGAATTACATCAGTGAAAAACAGACTCCGAAATTTCTGGGTTATTAGAAATCGACTAATGAGGCTGTCAATTTAGTGTCTTACCTGATCAGAGTAAGCCGACTGGTGGAGATAGCTTCAATAAGTGGCCTTATCTTGGCTCGAAAGCTTCTACTTATTGTGAGCTTAAATTAACGCTGCTATATAAATCAATGAAATCACATTCAAGAGAATCTTTAGGGTAAAGTTAGCACCAGAACAAAAAAGGAAAAAAGAAGAAGCGAGAACCGAACTAAGAATCGAGAAGAGAGTGAGTGCGGCGTTGAGCTTTCAACGGTAAGTAATATTTTATTCCCCTCACAACTACACATTATGCGGACACCCCTTATATGTTTCAGTGCAAAAATTACGCATTGCACGTTTTTAATCGAAATAAAAACTGAGAGGGAGACCTCTCCAGAAGTCAACATAAATTATTCTTGAAGAAGAAACCTTTCGAAATGCAAATCCACATTCGCACGAGCACGTCGACCTTTGCGGATCTGACGCAGTCCCGGATGAAGCAAAAGCTGATAAACCACGCTAAAACTTCTTCTTTCAACTTTGTGTACCTTCATCGTCCGCTCGACGACGTCCTCCACCCCCTCTTTCCAAAGCCACCTTGTTTGTGAAGTTCCACGATCGAAAATGCATCAATTTGTTGGAATCCCATGAATGCGGATACAGAGACAGCGGCCTTCGGAGATCCGAGTCGGATTCAAGGTGTTGACGACAGCCCATTGTGGGTGTAACTCGGCAAGTTTAGTTTATTTTTTCACAATTGTTATCAACTTAAAAAAATTTTGAAATTAATGGTGCCCTGTTCTCACGAGAATATGTATACAGACACTTTTGAAAAACGGGAAATACCAAATTAATAGAACAAAACGAGCGTGGACCGCGTGAAAATCCGACGCGCATGCGCGTCATGCTGTTGCCAGTGGGCAAATAATCGATATTTTTACACATCTGACATGATTCGCAGAATTTTTCGCGCTTGTAAGGATATTGAGGAATCTTAATCTAATTTTGTTACTGCAGTAACAACTGCTGAAGAGGAGGTGAAATTCCAGAAAAGACAACAGGACTGTTTCAAGAAAATTGCTCCACAATGACTCCCTGCGCATTTCGAGAAAATTCCACCCCAATCTTTCAGAACGTATGGTCGCGGTGAATAAAATCTGTAAGGAATTTGAGTAATCTTTAAGGTAGTGGTTAATGTTTATTGCTGGTGGACTCAACGAAACACTAAGTTGCAATCTGAACACTCTCATGCAAAGTCAAAGAGGCGAGATGATTCTTGGGAAGTGGGAAATCGATTGAGAAAGTATAGGTTTCAGACCAAATCAATGCACGCCAAGGCTTCAATTAGATTACAGAGAAGGTATTGTGACGTGCGGAGTTCTGGATTCGATGGGAGCACAGTCCACTCCAGAGCACCTAATCGGCCAATACATTAGCACTGCAGGGTAAAGGGACCAGAGCAACCAGTCTTGCGGGTACGGAGTAATTTCCGCAGCATTCAACTCAATAGGTTTTACTACTCATTTCAAAGTCCACCCACAAAAACAAACCCCTTATTCCGATGATGGAATAGAAATTGCTTCAGGGACAGAAAACGAGCAGAAAATATGCACGAGAGAAGGACTAGCGCTGAGCTTTTGGTCACTAGAAAAGTGGTCTTTGGTCTGATTTGTAGCACCTCTTCATCATTCATCACAACGTGCCATAAAGAGGGCAGGCGCCAAAGGTTTAGCCCACTTACTTTTAGTGGAGGTTAGCACTTAGCATCTTCATTTAAAGATTCTGTTAACAACATCTAGTACTGCAGTTATACCACATCTTTTCTGAGAAAGGTTCTGCTGAATTGCTACAGATTGTGCGGTAGTACGGAGTAATTGATTTGCGCTTATTTGCTCCTGTAGCTCTTTTGAACCGGCAGTATTTTTGACCTTGAGACATAAGCATTATTCCTGACCCTGCCCCAAAGCATTTGGGAGCTTTCGATTACTCTTCAGCGGCGTTTACTAGCGAACACTCCCCATTACGCCCTCAATGGTCCCCTTTTAATGCGCTTATCCCATGGGAGAAGTCCGTTTAAAAAGCGACTATTATGGTACCACTAGTATACTCATCGATTCCCCTTCAACTACCAAGAAAACCGGTCCCAAGTATTAAATCCCCGTAGGATATTGATCAATAAAAATTTCTCAAGGAGCTCAGGTGAAAACCTCCTAATGCTATTGCATTCCCTGTGAAAACCCCTAGCAGAAGTATTTTGCTGTCTTTATCGATCAATATTTGAAATTACAGTATGTTCGAGTAGAGAGTCTTTCAAGAAGGTGAGAGTCAACACACTGAATTCCCAACCACTTTAGGTACTTCACGGCAAACTCTCTCAGGGCGTGCACATGGCTTGTTGTTGGAATCGAAGGTAGTCTATCCAGTACGTGCATGAATGTAATTACTCGCACGAACACTTTATGGCACTCCTTCTGCTTTCGAGAGACGGCCAGAAACGTTCCTAGAACTCCTCAACGGACTTACCTACTTGGGGAAGTCCGAAAAGCCAAAGCTGCCCTTTTGAGCAACTACTGCAAGTGCGATTACTTATGATCAAAGGTAACAATGAAGACAAATTGAAAAAAAAAGAAAAAACTAAGAATGGCTCCAATTCAAAAAGAAGTAGCACGAAAAAAAAACAAAAAACGCCAGTGTTACCAGTTTAGCGGCCTCTAGTTGGGGGCACGGGGGGCGGTACCATGAGAGCGCGCATTGCGGTGTCGGGTTTCGCATAATGACTTTGCCAAATCGCCACTTTGCCCACCACCCACTCTGCCTCCAGGTCCCCACGGCTGCCCTATCCTCACTCCTCGCGGCCACACATGCCCAGCATTACTCGTGCTGCTGTTAATGCCGCTCTCACAACTTCCAACCACCATTAAGATCGTGTTTCCCGTACGTTTTCCGTCATCTTGACATGATACGCCCAACATAATTACCCCATATAAGTAATATAGCCGATTTGCGAGAGAACCACGGATGCTAAGTGAAACGCTCTCTCTGAGTATTACTACTACTATTTCGAGGGAATTTGAGATTTGAAATCGGGATTTCAAAAATAAGATGCGGTAGTCATATGCATGAGAGATTTTGGGCGATGTTTTCTCAGAAAGCCACAAGTCCAAGAGATGATGTGATGTGATGCATACTGGGATGTCGCAGGCGCAAACCCCATCTAAGAGCATAACAAAGTGTGTTCATAACAACGCCATTCAAGCGCATAATGCATCGTCGACCTTTCAGAAAGCTAGCTGGTTCGACTCTGTTCGTTCAAATGGAGCACCGCGACACCCGAATGGCTTTTTTTTTCGACAACGCCCACTAAAACTCACACTTAAGCGATTTGAAAGCTCATCCAATAACTCTTCTCACGCGCTGCACTACGTCCAAAATACACAGCAACGATAACACAACTATTTTTCGTTTTGAAACGCGAAAGCACTACTGGGGCCGTATGCTATCCTTCCTCCAGAGGGAGATAAACGAAAACCCTTTCAAATCTCCCTCGGTTTCCCAACTACATACTTTTGCCCTAAGAGAGGACCTATACTTCATCCTCGGCGACCAGGGAATTCTGCAGTACAGACTCAACAACACAGTGGCGACGGCATTCAAATGAACCTGATGACCAGTAATTTAAATGATAACCGGTAGTTGATAAATAATAGTTGTAAATAGTGAGGATCGATAGAATGCAGCTGCGACAGGTATCCACTTGATGGGCAGAAAACTATCGCAGGGTCTCATCCAGCAAAGGATGGGGGGGGGGGGGAATCGCTGTTGAGAGCGCCTAATACATTCAAAGGAATCGTGTTTCTGTACAGTAATCGATTAGGAGTACAAAGAAGAGCAGCGTGAGGTCCGTGAGTGAAACCTTCGTTTCGGACGGGAGAACGTTCACTTCTTCCTAGATTTCGTCCTAGCTGCTAACTAGGTAAATATTACTTTTCATAGACGTTTACGTCATCAAGCACAAGAATACCTACATAATACAAAAAAAAACAGAAGAAATAATGTAGGGATGAATAATGCCGGTTCATAATTTTAAAGGACTCTCAAGCCAAATTGGCATAAGAGCAGACTGTGCACTGCAATGCCCCCTCCCTTTTACGGGATGAGACCTCTATTTCGTTGTGTGGAGGCTGTCGTCACGTGTGTTCTGAAGTCTGCAATTTGCATGCACTTGGCTGCCGGAGACAAAAGTATTTGGCAAATATTCGTAGTGTAAAAGCCAAAATACGCTGTAAGTAAGCAACCCTTTTTATAATACAAGAAATTGAAAGGGATTTTCTTCCCTTCCACTCCTCTTGGAGAAAGATAGCCTACGGCGACCCAGGAAGAGGCTGTTAGTGTGAGCACCTTAAGCAGTTCATTGTTCACTATCCAATTCGGACCTATGAGCACTCTCAGTGTTCGTCTATTGAATGCCCCACTTGGAATGGCTTTGGACAGCGCCTCGCCGTCGTGGTAGCGCGGCTGCCATTGACGGTTGCAGGGTGACGCCGAAGTGGACGAGTCGTCGTCTTTTCATGAATATTTAGAGAGGATCCTGCTCCCGTCGCTGCAAGTAGTGATGGAGATTTATTGAAGTAAATGAAGGAAAGTTGGACTATTCGATTCCTATTAAGAGCTTCAACTAGCCAAGATCCAAAAATTATTGCAAGTACTTGAATAGCCTACAAAACCAATCATCAATATTGTAAAAAAAAAACTGTTGAAAAGATGAAGCTCCCTGAAAGGAATGAGTTGTTGGAAACGTGGCAACTGGTTAAATAGTCTCTCCATATAAATGGCTGGGCAGCCGTGGAGCGCTGGGGCGAGCGAGCGTTAAGGAAGCATTAATCTGTGCCGAGAGATTAGCCACTACGGATAGTCGCGTTCCCAGAGCAATAACATATCGACTTTTGAAACATCATTCATTGTAATAAAACAAATCAATAGGACCAGTTGAAGGGTGAAGGACAATGACGCGTCAGGTAACCCGTAGGCATGCCAGAACCAAAAATTTCAACACTGAGCTTCAGCTGAAGCCAAGGCAAATCGCCAGACTTATTTGAAGCCTCTATTCGAAATCGTGTCTCGGCGAAGCCGAAACGAAATCACATTGGTTAGTTGTTGGCGAATCAGCAGGAAACGCGGCCATATTTCCTGCTAGAAACGCGATTTTCAGGGCAATAAAATAGTGTACTATTAGATGTCAGTGAAGGCCGGGGAAATCTGTTTCGAATAAAAGGACTTTGTGCCGGGACGACACTGCTGATTGATCCGTTCACACCGTTGTCGAGAAGTCCACGATTGATGAGAGTCAGAGTGCGATATCCGATGAAAAATCTAGAAACACAAAATAATGGATGAGGTCTTGAAGCACACAAGTGAACAAAAGGGCATTTTGCTGGAGGTTTTTCGAAACCTCAAGAGGAGGACAAAATCGAGTAGGTTGATGAAAGAACTTCGAGGCAAACACCAAAAAATACATAGAGTGGGAGGGGTTTGCACCATGGATGTGTCCTGGAAAAGAAACTCGGAGAAATCGAAAACGTGGATCTGATGAAAGCGAAAAATCCACGGCAAACAGAGTGCATCTGGTTCTGAATACCCTTTCCAAATTCCGTTCTCACCCGAAAATCGAACGCTATGCCGACGAAAAACCTATCGATTCTGTTGACGACGAAAAGATGACGAAAACGAGACGGGGAAGAAGGAGAAGATGAGAAACAATGTGGTGTGCAGCTCGCCACGGAAGAAGGATAGCCGTCTGGCTGCGAAAAGATATCCTCTCGGTCTCGGACCTTATGTACAACGATGTCAGCCGTTTACTGCATGGCGCCATCTGAAAGGCTAACAAATGGCTCGAACGAATACATGAGGTTGACGTGGGAAAATTGTTTGGAAAAAAGAAAATTTATGTAGCAGGATGTGCTCAGAGGGAAAAGAAAAAGGAAAACTCATATGTGATTTCAAGCATCGTTACTTCACTCCTTGCTGGTGATACCCCTTCCATTTCCCTTCCATTTCATTTAAACATTCTCAAAAATTTTTACTAAAAATTTTCGAAATCAAAGGAAAGGCAGCAGAGAAATCCACGGAAAAAAGTAAGGCCACTCAACAAAAAAAATCATAAAAAGTAACAAGGTAGCATCTTCACAGTAAGAAGTCAGGCAAGGCAACATTACTACGGATTTCTGTGGAATTACCAAATACATTTCTGAACAATTAGGGTAAACTAGAAGGAAAGTTATCACAGAAGAAGGAGGGAATCCTGAATGCGAAGATTCAAGAACGAATTCAAAGAAGTGGGGAAAGAAATTCTAGCCTTCAGTAGTTTATTCATTCAAGCTGTCCATGCCAACTTAATATGAATTGAAACTGAGTTCTGAACTAGCACTGGTCAGTCCTGCAATACCACTTCAACAGCTGAACGCCACTTTATACCCGATGGATTACACATCGGGTACAAAGTGGCTCGATGTGGCCTTGAAATTCTCATGTAAACATCAACGGAAAAGCCAGACTAGCATTTTTTCCTGGGTGTAGAGAAGCATTCCTCGGTGTCTAATCAAGGATCGAAAGATACGGTAGTAGAAAAAGATAATCTTTAGTGCGTGAACACCAAGTTATAAAAAGGGTACTTGAAGGAATCGGTGTTCTCGTGCAACACTTTCGTCGCAATGAGATACCGTGGTCGCGTCGGCTGATTAAAGGACCGGAAGAGCTTGAAACACACGTGTACCGCGATACATGATGGTAGGCATGGAAACGATGACGAATTTCGTCGAACGAATTCTCAAAGCGGAAAGGACAACACACAGACTGCGCCGGATCCGGAAGGTGGTGCTGCTGCTGGTGGCAATGGTGTTGTCACAACCACTGAATCTGGTCAAGCAACTAGCACAAAAAGCTAGAAACCGGCATCGGCTACGCAGCCAAAGGAACTGCTTGCTATACCTCCACAGGTTGGCTAATGGGGAGCTTTCCATTTCAAAAAGCAAACACTACGGTTCTTGAAGGTACGAATCGTGATTAGATCCTTAGAGCACTTCTGTAGAGTCTCTAAGCTCAGAATTCGTGGCACCATCACGACAAGCGTCTGTAGGCAATGACTTGCTGTTGCGCTCGCTTCCATGTCCATTCTTTCGCAGTCTGCGCCCTCTCGTACGACGTCCACATTCGCAGTGTTTCTGCGTCGTACCACGGCCAATTTTGCGAGTAAACTGCTCCTCAAGTTAGTGTTTACCATGAATCCATTTCCTTTATTCTCTCTTTCGCTTGTCTCCGAAATCTGTGCTCCTCTTTCATTTTTGAACAAATTACAGTAGCGGTCGAAAGTTTGGAAACTTTTTTGTTTTCGACCTAGTGCAGCCAATAGGCAACGAAAATGTTCCAAATTCATATATTATACAGAAAAGCAAGCCTAGAATACGAAATACTACATCAATCCTGAAAATCGAAAACCGTAATTCAAAAATATTGGGTTGATCCATAATTCCTGGCCGAATTTTTTCAGAATCAATTTTCTTCAAGTTAAATTAGTGTCATTACGAAATAAGTAAGTATGTTGAAGGAGGCATCAGTACCTCGAACTACTATGTACCAGAAGGTCATATTGCTGTGGGATAAGTAAGCAGGGATCGAAATGGATCAACGACCAAAGCAGGCAATTATGCTTAACGATCATCTAAAGAAGAACCTTGCAAGGAGTGCAGTAGACAAGATCAGCGCTGTGTTTGCCTTAGTCTTTGCTACTGATCGGGCACTGGGCTACTGGCTTGAAAGCGGGGTGAATATCGGTTGAGGAAATCACAGGGGGGTTGTACTTGTCGGGCTGGGTCATGGGGGGTCGTGCTCTTGGGGGTCAGTAACAGCAGCGGTATCGTGGAGCAGGTCGGTAAGAGGGTATAGCGCAGCAGAAAATGAAAATATCTGAAAAAAAAACATGATATTAGATTTTCTTTGCAGGTTCAGTCGCTCCATTCCTCCACCTTCATGAGAAGGGCGTGTTTGAAGGCAGTACAAAGGATGAAAAAGCATCCCCGCAAAGAAGACTGCCACATGTGCGCACGCGCTGCAAAGGCACCTCCTCTGCCTTTCGCTCGCTCCTCCTCCCTTAATACCTCGCTGAAAATGACACTGTTGTTAGGGACCCTGTCGCAGAAACGACAACCGTGAAGGAAAAGCCCTGGGCAACTGAAGTTGTTCTTTAGGTTGCAGGAGTTACGAATTGGGCTATCCTGCTCTTGAACTAACAATGTCTTATGTTGGGCGCCTTCGCTAGGTACCGCCAATGCTGACGTGCACTTGGACTTCTATTTGTGCGGACCAAAAAACCCGAAAAAGTAGTTTCTTAGTTGGGGATGTCGGGTAGATGAGACATCTCAACCGCCCCTCGATGTCCTAAAGAAAGGTAAAGGAGGACGTTTTCGTAAGAAGTCTTTCTCCTCATCCTTGCTCAACTCCAACAACGCTAAAAACTTTGGATAAAGGCTTCTGTAGATTTGACTAAAGGGAAACAATTTTAATCTCGTACCTAGACTGTGAGGTTTAACAAACCTTCACCATGGAGGTAATGTTTCCTCTTCACATGGACTCATTTTTAAAGTACATAACGCTTCATAGCTAAACCAAAATTAACAGAAATATGCAAGCACTGAGTGAGTGGTGAGGGAACAAAATGGTGAGGGGAACAAAAAGTTTCCAAACTTTTGACGTGCAATTTCCTTAAAAACCCGTATTTTTCAATTATGATCTCCGATTTCGAAAAACTATAATGCCTGTCCTATTCTAGACTTAAATTTGTACACATTTTCGAAATTTGAGGCAATTTCGTGCTTTATGCTAGATGCTAGACCGAAAATAATAAGTTTCCAAACTTTTGATCGCTACTGTATATGTACACGAATTCGACCGCTAACAGTGCCTATAATTGAACGATGAAATCACAAAAGATCGTCTTGGCCCCATCCATCTACCGCTGGCTAATGAGGGCCGATTAATTTCGGAGCTTATAGTAAATGTAGAGGGTCGAACATGGCACCATGGTGAGGCCTCTTGGTCATCTACATAAATGTGCAGCTGCAGATCAAGACTTCGAACCTTTCCCGGGAAAGCCAAAAGACTCAAAAGTCTGGGAGGCTTCTTAATATGCTAAGGTGCCTAGTACTTTGGCTAGGGGTAGGACAGTGCTACCATTGTTTTCAGATGACATAGCAAATATTTGATTGCTTTTCACGCACATGTCTCATCTTCCGTAATCAAGGAACCTTCAATCCGTAAAACCATTAAATAATGAATGAAAAAAATTCCTACGAAAATTTCCTTGACAGGCGCTTTCAGCCAACCAAGTTTATTAGTTTGAACATCTAGTAAAGTGGGGCTCGACAGCTCGAACGAATCGCGCCTTAGACCGACGGCAGATTTTAGGATTTGCTCCATTCGCTGGTAGCCTACGCAACAGCGGACACAGCGAATCGCTCGGTTCACAAAGTCTGACTTCAGCAGATGCAGAATTTTCACAGCTCGAGAGGAGAAGTTTTCTGTCACATTGGAATTACAGAGTGGGGCAAAATCACTGGTGCACTAAATTTTCAATGGCATTTTGACGATAACTCTCACAAATCAATTCTAATTATCAATATTATTTACTACAAACATGACAATACAAAAAAATGTTAATGCTTCTCAGAATGATCTCCTTTAGCCTTCACATAGTCCTTCAGACGTTCGACAAATGCTTCGCAAGTGGCACACAGGTACTGGTCATCGATTTCCTCCCAAAATTTTGAAAGCGCCGCCTTAAGAAAGTCCAAGTTTGGATGTCTGGTAGAACACGCTTTGCTCTCCAAGATGGACCACACAGAATAATCCATCGGGTTTGGATCAGGAGAACTGGAGGGCCATTCGTCGTGTCTGATGAAGTTGGGCAGGTGCTCGGCGCACCACTCCTGGCCCATCTTTGCTTTGTGTGCGGAATCCTGCTGGAAGCACCAGTAGGCTTCTCCGGAATGGGAGTTGGCCCACGGCTTGAGAACTTCCTCTAGGATATCTCTGTAAACCTCTGCGTTGATTTGTACACCAGCTTCAACGAAAACAAGTGGGGTCTTCCCCGTAGAGGTGACTCCTCCCCAAACAAGAATGGACTGGGGGTGTTTCGCTCTTTCCTGGAGTCTTGCCTTGGTGGTAGCATCAGCAAGTGATCCTGCAATAATCCTCTCATTTTGGGAGTTGAAGGCTGGATTCAGAGTAATACCTTTTCATCGCTGAAAACGATGTCTCGGGCGCGTGCTACCGTGAATCGCTGCAGCAACTTCTTGCATCTCTCCAATCTCCTTTTCTTCATAATGTTCGTCAGGAGTTGGCATTTCTGCAAGCGATAGGGGAACTTCCTTGGCTGGGAGGAGAGAAAAGTTCACCGGCGGAGCGGACGCGAGCGCGTACTGGTGACGTCAAAATGACGTCACAGCTTCGGCAGGTTCGACAGACGAGCAAGCAGTGGCCAGGGCCGCTGCAACTCGCTCAAGTAGTGCTAGGTTTCTGACAATATACGAACTTATTCAATCACTTGTGCAGCGAGCGAATGGTCGCGCTATGTACAGGTATCATCCTTGCACGAGGAACTGGATTTTCTAAAAATGTAACGGTGGTGAAGGCCTTCATGTGCAAACCCTCAAGAGTACGCAGTCACGCTGAAGTTGATTAAACCAAGTCTGTTGTTCGAGTTCGATTCCGACTCACTTCTACCGATTACAAGCGTGCAAGAGTACAATGGATGCTTGGAGTATTTTGAAATGGTCATGGCAGATCTAGCTCTTGCTCACTCTCTCGCCGCCACTGTGACGTCACCAAGACGCGAACGCATCTGCGCCGCCGTGAGCTTCTCCATGGAGCCTCCTTGGCTTACTTCTGACAATCCTCCTCATTGACCTCGCGCTTACTCCAACGTCTTTCGCCATCTGGCGCATCGATCTCCTTGCGTTCCTTCGAATTCTTTCTCTGACGAGCCTCACATTTCTCCGACTCGTAGCTGTTGTGGGACGTCCTCTTCCTTCCCTATCTTCAGTTCTTTATAGCATCGTACTGTATTCTGGACCGTCCTTCGAGGTACGGAAAGGATCTTCACAATTTCTCTTGTTTGCTTGCCGTCGTTGTGAAGTTTGATGATCGCGCTCCGTAGGTCAGAACGACGACCATTTTGCTATTCGAGTACGTAGGAATTACGCAACCTCCAGGCAACATATCACAAGCGAGTGAAACAGGAAAATCTCCAAGAAGTGTTAAAAAATTCAAAACGTATAGGTGCACCAGTAATATTGCCCCACCCTGTAGAACTGCTTTGATAGCTTTCCAGGGAACCTCACCATTCAACATGTGACGAATTGTTTCCAGAGTAGGGCTTATAAAATTGTGCTTGCGCCCAACTAGACCTCCAAACAGGCACTCTCATAGTATGAATTTTTTAAACATTGTGATGGCCTCTGTGATTACGATCATGTAAACCATTTGTTGTCAAAGGGATACAAGTCTCGATTTCAAAATTCAACAGGATTCGATTTGTATTGGGGAAAAAGATCAACAAATCCAGTGACCTACAATCACAACACTCCAACCCCAGGTTCTCTCTTGAAGTTCACCATTTCAATAGGAGCAATTTGTCTACGAGCAGGATGCCTCTTCCAAGTGAATACGACTCGTCAGTGCTAACGATGATGAGCTCTTGAATACCCATCGATGCAACATACTACCAAAATAACCACACATAGCTCTGAGCATGACCTCACTCTCTCCAACCAAGTCCTTCCGATTAGCTTCAGAATGCTCCTCCCTTCGTCATCGATCCATAATTTTTTGGCGACTATATGCCATAATGATGGCCGGAAAAGCGCGTAAGCCAGCAACCCAGCTTAATTAATCTCGCTGCAAATTAGCCCTACTCCCGCACTCAGAATACCTTAGCATGCCGTGATGCAAGTCTTCCCTTTGCTCCAGCTTGATGGCAATTCCTGCAGTTGGAAAATGAGCGCGTACGCGGTCATCGGTGCACTAATAATGAAAGAATATGAAAAAAAAACTGCTAAAATGTTTGAAACCACAGAGCGGGGATTGCGCCCCACCTTACAGAAGCCTCATTGTTCAAAAATTCTTCCGATATTGTGGAATACGGAAAGTACGGTAAAGATGTGGGCCAAGCAATGAGATTATTGAACGATTCGAACCGTCCACGGGTTTGCGCCCTAACCGTTCAAGGAGCAATTCTTAGTAGAGTGATTTTAAGGTTTTATAGCATTTTTCGTCTTATTCCATCACTGGTGCATCAATAATCAAAATTATTTTCATTCCGAACACAATAGCACATACCAATTAGCAAAACTGACTACAGGCTAATTTTTGAAAAGGCTCAATAAAAGACACTGGCCTGCCACAGCTATGTAATTATGTATACTGCTATGACAACTGCCCTTCGTTTTTTTTTTAACATATCAAACATTTTGCTGAATTTATTTCACTTCATCGAAAGCAAGGGAAAAATTAAATTTGACAACGCTTGCTAGCCGGATGTCATGAAATGTCGAACGCGGATGGACGAATCTGCAATATATGCAGATTTGATTGAGATCGAACCAAGTGGAATGCGTTCTGAATTAATGCAACGAATCAGCATGACATTGCCAAGGGAGAACTGACTGGCTTCTCGGGTTATGCTCAAGGGCGCAAAACGAGCGGGGTGGAACAAATGAATCGAACTATGAAGATCGTGGGTTTAACGAAAATGGTAGAAGTAAGTTGTTATCACGTATAAGGAAAAAGTTGTATGAACATTACACGATAAAGTAGGGGATCAAAGGGAAAACCTACTAGGTAGGAAGGCAGTAGAAACTACTATTATCAAGGATCTCTGCATTACGCGTGATCTAGAACACAAAAAATTTCAAAGTATCACTTCAAAAAGGTCAAGATATCCCCGGAAAGGTTGCGTTTAACCAGAAGTGCCCTGAGATATCTATCAGCCGCTAGCGAATTCGTTAAGACCTTGAAATGATCAGCCAACCTTGAATGAGTGTCCCGGTAGTGTGATGGCAGCAAGTGGACAAGCAAGCAAGAGATGTAGGTTCATCCTGCCTAAGGCCAACAGTAAGCTAATGGCACAACAATATTGCAACTTTCACAACGCGAGCCGTGGCGTCAAAACAGCAGTTGACAAATAAAACAAATTAAATTACAATATCTGCCACAGTTTTCAGCCGAGCGGTCTGCCGATATCGGCTAACTGGATCACCTTAGTAAACAAGCTTTGGTGAATATACCAGCGAAAGCTGAGCTACGGGAGGAAACGGTGCCCAGGTAGTGTGGCTCGGCAAGGAAGAGAGCTGGGTTTGTAGGATCAATAGCTTAGCATTTTTGTAATACTTCTAAATATTTTAGCTGATCCCTTCTTCGTTAATAGAGAATCCTTTTCACCACAAAGGTATGTGAGGTAGAAATTTCAAGATGCTCGCAGGTGACCAGCGGTTTATCGAGCCCTATTTTCGAAGATATCAGTTCAACGTAAAACAAGTATTACTATTCAAGATAGGAACCGTCGGAGAGTACGAAAACAGGCAAACGAAATCAAATTCAACTTCTCCTCCCAGGTGAAATGTGGGTTTCTTTGGACGAGGAATCGCCAAAATTGCCCTTGATGCTGATGGTAACCCAACCCAACTTTGTCTTCAAACAGCGCTCAAAATAGCCTCAGATGGGTTATTGCTAGATCATACGAAAGCATTTTCATTCAGTGATGATGTAGTCATAGGATGAGTTGTAGAGAGTCACGTAGCTTGTCTTTTCTATTAAATTTGGGCCGACTATCTATGTACACAGCATGTTCAATAATTTTTGATCTATCAGGGCTCATAATGGAATGCTGGGGGACACATACAGTAGCGGTCAAAAAATAGAAACTTTTTTATTTTTGATCTAGTGTAGCCAATAGACAATTAAATTGTCCCAAATTCATTTAAAATAGACAGAATCAAGCGTAGATTACGATAAGCAACAAAATTTTTTAAAAATGAGATTTCGTTTCGAAAAATACGAATTCTTATAGGAAATGGCGCGTCAAAGTTTGGAAACTTCTCAACTCCACTGCGAATTCAGCAAAACAGCTCTCGAATCTACATGACATATTAACTATTCGATGAGTAGCTATAGTTTCCATGTCAGCATCGTTTTTATTAACCTTGAGTTGACTATAAAATAATTTTAGGACTTTAAGTCGAATCCTATACACTGTGAACTAAATCGCGTTGTTTGGTGAAATTCCTAATTGGAATGTGGGTTGAGCGACATGCCAGTTGTTCCGTCGGATGTAGAATTGAATGGACTTTAGATCTCGACTCGGTCGCTTCATGAAAGCTTCTTTTTCTGGGTTCAGGAAGGCGGATCCACATTTTGCTGGATATATAGGACTGGGAAATCGCCGAATGGTTGGACTCATCTCCGTCCATGGCAATACTTCCACTATTTCTAAATGTTGGGATCTTATACCCTAAATAAGGTTCTCATTTGACTGAACACTTCAAAGGGTCCACAACATCACTTTTAGGAGGACAGAAATCCTGCTCGTTACTCTGGACTAAGTTTTACCTCTCGTCTTAGTTCCATGTTATCCGTTAGTGTGCGAAAGCCAGTTGGGCCATCCTGCTATTGAAGCCCAACAATGGCTTCTTGTTGAGATATCATCCGTGACATTCACCAGGTCGTGGCCGATGTTGGGCTGTGCTTTGACTTTCATACGATCAGGTTCAAACCAGAAAAAATCGTTTTTGGTTGGGCATATCGGGGATACGGGGCGTGCCAACCACCCTTCGAAGTATTTGAGGAGGGCCAAATTTGTGAGAATACTTTTTGTGAATGATCATCCGTCTTATGCTCACTCGGCTCCAGAAACACTAAAAACATTCGATAATATTGCCTTCGTAGAGACTGAACTACTAAGAAACAATTTCTATTTCGTATTCCGAATCGCAAGGCTCAAAAAGGACCTCCCATGGAAAAACTGCTTCCTTTGCTTATGAATTCATACGAAATTATATATTACTCAATGGTTGAACTAAAATTAACAGAAACATGTAAACACTGAAGAGTAGGAATTAGAATGATGTGGGAAACAAAAGGTTTCCAAAGTTTTGACGCGCCGTTTCTTGATAAAAATCTTATTTCTCAAATATTATTATAGATTTTTGGAAATTATTGCTCCCTTCTTATTTTGGACATTATCTTGTATGTGATATCTAAATTCGAGGCAATTTCGTTATGTGTCGGCCGCGCTAGACCGAAAATAAAAAAGTTTCCAAACTTTTGACCGCTACTGTAGCTCTTCGAGGCTTGAGAAAGGCTCTCGAACCAGCACTTATCTAAAATGATTGTGTAGTTTTGCAATTCATTCGAAATTTTGAGGCAGACATTTTTGAGGTGGGCGCTTCTCTGGTGAAATGTGAAGATATTTCTGAGGCTCTTTCTCATTTTGGCCGTTAATTATTGAAAAAACGGTCCTGAGTCAGAGGAATAGGCAGTTGAGTTTAACCATAATAATATAGACAATTGGGATAAAAATATCGAAAAAAAAAACAAAGCCTAAACAACACATTCAGGGGGACCAAGGAGAGGGATTTTCATTGCGGGTTTCTCACTGACCACGTGCAATGAATTAGATATGATAGTGATTTACTAATAAGAATAGATTTTACTGACCCTCAGCACCCAGCATATCCCAAATGAGTCGATTGTGATGGCACTCTAATGGGATGGAGACAGGGTCCACCCTGCGTTGCGCAAATTCCAAAATTTTTACGACCCCCTCCCTTTTCTGAGGGTATCGGTACGACCCCCCATATTAACTGTCATGCCTTTCACATAATTTAATGCTCATCAATGCTCATCAATGATGGCAGTCACCAACATGGAGAAGTGGTGGACCGTGGTCAATCCGCGCGCTTTGTCTCGCTCAGAGGAGGGAAACGGGGCAAATGAAGTTTTATTCATTAAATAGAAGGAATTTCCAAGTTTTTTGCGTAAACTAATACATCATTTTAATCGTAAAGATTTCTACTTTTAGAAACCCACCAAGTTTTTCCGATCTCTCAATTTTCCTTACCTTATAATCTGAAACTAAACCTTGTAGTAATTACATTGCAATCCAAACCCTTCCATTCAGAAGGTTATATTTTCTTTCAAGCTGTTTCATGAAATCGGACACCAAAATTTTAAAAATATACAATAGTTTTCTTTCCTGATGAGTATTGAAATGTTTTGATGTTAATATTTAAAAAATCGTCCCTTGTTCCGTTCTGCTCACACGCGAGTTTTGACATTCAACATTCATAACTTTCTTCATAATCAACTTTTGCAAATGTCTAAGCTACATTTAGAATCTAGAAATTAGAGCTTTCGAACAAGCACTTGAAAAATTCCAGCGATCATTTCGAAAAATAGTCCGTGTCTCCGTTTTGGTGGTTTGAGTCCCGATTCTTTTAATAAGGCCGAGTTTCAAACATTCAAACGTTGTAACTTTCTTTCACATTTGCCAGATTCTAAGCAATTAGAAACTAGAAGCTGCAGCTTTCGACGAAAAGTGCTACAACTTCTGAAATACACTCGCTTCATAAAAATAGTCCGTTGTTCCATTTTTCCCCCCTTGATTTTTTTTGCAGGCCATTTTCCTGGTCACGCGACTGCAAGGCTCAAGCCCAGAATTCCTTTAAATTAATTATGAAACGTAAAATTTGGAATCCCCGAAAAGTACTGATAACGACTGTAAAATTTCTCCAAATATCTTCTTTACCACCTCAATTTCCTACCGTGCCTCTAGAACTCAATTCCACAATTCGCTACCAACTTTGTTCTCGCTTAGATTTTATTTGAAACATCGAAACCTCTCAGAATAGTTTGTCTCTTACGGCCGTGACAGAGGAGGCGTTTTCATGTGAAAACGCCTCGTATACGCCGTGCACACTATCTGGGCAGAGTTCGCACTCGCATTTGAGGTCTTCTATTTATTGAATAAGGTAAGTATCCCTGATGAGTTAATGTGCTATATTGCACTCTGTTCACTTCCCATGAACTGCTCTAACACTTTGTTCTCCTCTTGATTCAAGACCCCTTATCAAAATCGAAAACAGACCATGTTTTTGCACTACACTGTAACAAAGTTTTTGGCTATTGTCTATTGTACTCTTGATCCGCGGAGCAAAGCGCCGTCCGGATCGTCGATTAAGGATAATAAGCTGATGGTGAGACTCAAAGTGCTCTGCATGCTTTAATGCTCCCATGGAGCTCATGTCTGTGTGACTCTCCGACCGCGTGCAGAGCTCCTGGAGAACATTAGAGGCTGAAAGTGCACTCCCGGAACTGCACTTTTCAAGCCGTCTTGCAGCCCGTCTGTGGACACGACCCCCTCGCTTTTGGGCGGCTGAATACGACCCCTCGTTGTTCTTTGCGCAACGCAGGGTTGACCCTGGATGGAGATGCGGATCACAGCAGATTGCCCTCCCCACTCCCCCACTCAATTTTTACCAAAATATCCACATCTCATCTGTTCCATTACGATCCAAACCATTAGCTGTTCGAATCCTGAACTGCAGAGAGCCATGATTCAGGCCGTGCCAATAACAATGACAATGAGCGGAGCCCAGCACTCTCCTCAAAGTAAATTGTTCAGCAAGTTTTAACAAGTTAAATATAAAAAAAGACGTTGCGAAGTAATCCCGACAACTTTTCCGCATGAAAATGATCAGAGCAGTAAAATATGGAAGAAAATAAAAAAAACAAAGAAGAATGAAAATGGTAAAGTAAGCGTGCAATGTGGGCGGTGAAAGTGTCTAATCACATCATTCACTTTGTGAGAGGAGCGATGAAGTCATCCGATAAGCCAAAGAGATTCAGCATCTCATCGGAGCGTAATTAGTAGGTTTGGAAGTAACGAGAGAAGACGCGCCGAATCGCAATGGCATGACGCGTCATCGTCGCACGAATTCCTCATAAATTCATTGGCGGATTTCGTGACAACAAGTGTCCAGGCCAATTCTTGGTTCGTATGGGCCTAAAATGGCCGCTGCTAAATGGTCAACAACAAACAGCAGTGCAAAAGAAAGCTGTGAGCAAGACGATTAAAGGTAGTTCAATCTCAGGAACAGAAGCCCAAATAGCAGATCAGGCAATGCGAGGAATGCGGGGCGGAGTGAGCTGGGATGAGGCTGACGCCAATGATCGGAGAAGGTTGACGCATCGCATTGAAAGACACGTGTCGCTTTTTGACATGCTGTTTTCAAGTTCTCTGTGAATTTGTCGTCAAGCAAATGTGGCCCCTGTGTATGTGCGGGTGAAAGAGAGAGCGTGAGATGGGCCATGGCTAACGAGTCATAAAAACGAGAGGAAACCGCGAGGCGATGCTAGTGTTGATGGCTGGGCTAAATTTCATGGCCACGTGTCTACGGTCACGGTCACTGCATGTTGCACAATTTACAGCCTTAATGTCCGTATTGTTTGGCGATGCACATTACGGGAGGAAGATCAACGTGAAGGAACATGAGCTTAAACCAGATCAACCTCAAAGTTAAGGTGCCTTCGTTAATTTCCACTTAACTCATCGATCAAGCCCGGAATCCAGATCAATGGCGCTTCCCTTGGTTCTTCCGATGAGTCACCTTCAGAGAAGTTGAGGATAAAGGTGAGTAGAATTGCACCATTTAGCCCTGAATAAAGACTTGCACATCCAATTCCCTCGTAAACATAAGGCCAAAGTTCTCGTTATTCATAAGATCATACGAGAAAGCCACACAGCAATCAAGTTAGCCCCAAAAGGGCATGGGATTAACAACAAGTAACACAGGCTCGAACAACACAATCAGTGGGAATACTGCACAGTAAAAACGAAGTGTAGCTCATGCTCGAAGCAAAGAATTAGAACAGGCAAGAAATCTGATGAAGTAAAAGCCGGCTGGTCACAGCAGGGAACAGCTGAGTCCAGCGTAACCGAGAAACAGACGATCCGCGCCGCATTAGAGCATTCCTCGGCTTCAATTGATTATACGATGTTCTTACACTACACGTCTCCGATCCACGTACACATTCACAATGTTTCACGTGAAAACATACACAATTACCCATGTGAATGTGGATCAATAAGTCAACGGAACCACATAAAACGCTGCTGAATGGGGCTGGAGTTGGGGAAGGTGGCCTTCAGAACTAACATCTAGCCTCAGTCCCTCACAAAATGTTAGGAAAATCTCTACAACCTCCGAAGATGATGAAAACAATCCGAGTTTTTCCCAAGAGGAACAAATGATTGTACTAGCAGCCGTCGGATGGGCAAAGCAGAAATGACGCGAGGCCAGGAATGCGGAAGTCGGAACAAAAACAGTGACTTCAGTGAACATGGGAACCCCGTGCAAAACTATTCGTATCTGTCAAAGCTGTTAAGAATTCTAATTAGAAGTATCAGTTCACAAAGGTAGGCAAACATGAAGGGAATTTTTCATAGGAGTATGGAAGTCTCTCTCAAGCAGCAGTGTGAGAAACATTTTGCCATATTCAATGAGGCGAGAGTAATATGTTGATAGCTTTATGGCTCAAAAGAAAATCGACTCAGCAGTAGTACTGAAATTACCACAGAACTACTAGTAAATATCTAACATTTTTTTTGTTCCGAAGAGAGTCAATGGTTATAGTGATAACACATGATTTTTTTTTCTGAAAAAAGTTTGGTATTTACCCACAAATTCCCGTAGGTCTCATTGCTCTTCCCCACAAACAATAAGGTAGAGAAGTAAATGGAATACAGAATTCGATCCCAAAAAATAGTGCCATACATTTTCTGTGGCTGAAAACAGATCTCATTTCACAGTAACCTTGGTACTTGCCAGTAAGCCGAATGTATGCAAAAGGCCGATGTCAGGCTATGCAAATCGAGAGATTCGCTAGCGTCCGCGGTCGCGCTGCGGTACCAGCTAATCAAGCTGTTAGCTGGCCGCGACGCAACCGCGGACGCTAGCAAACCGCTCAATTCGCAAAGCCTGACATCGGCCGAACACAGGTTCACGTACTAGTGTAGCCGCATGGTCATTCAATCCTTCTAAAAAATCTGCTTTTAAATATAGTCTTTTTTACAGAAGCGGTGGTCCACCTGAAGATTAGACTGCACTTTGGTATAGAAGCCAGCCAGGGCATCGTAGTTAGTCCCGGGTCCGATCAGCCTGGATTGACTTCGGGGAAAAAGTGGTTTTCGTCTCGTCTTCAAAAGTGCCAATGCTTTGACTAATTGTCGTCTTCAAGGGCCTGGTGGCATTTCAGAGCTTTTTTAAACGTGACCTTTTACTGAGCGCAAATCCGCACCTTAATTCCACTAGCACCCGATCGCCTACTCAACGGAAAGTGGATAGATGTTGAGCGATCCGAGGACATTCGCTTTCCTTTCAAAGTGGAATTCCACTGGATGACGCACCTTGCATAAATCGTTCAGCATCTAACATCATGGCTTTCATTTCATCTATTTCTTCACGCGGTGAGCGAAACCGATGGAACAAAAAGGCTATTGCGCAAAGCATTGTGAATTGTCTCTGAAAAATTCCGGTTTCACTATCCCTAACATTTTTTCTGTCAACAGGAGAGAAGCGCATCGTTCTAATGTGAGTCTACTAATTCGCATTGATCATCGACGCTATCCCCCTAGTCTGACCGCATACGCTATCGTCATCGCTCTTACACGCCCGCGCCACCATCATCATCATCATCGCCCCCACCCGAATCACCAGCAGTACCATTGAGGCACGGCAATGGAGTCCATAGAGTGTGCGTTTTTGGCTGAACGAATATTGCTTTTGGGAGCACGGCGGGTGGCTATGCATATGCGAGCGCGGATAAATGCACACCCCGGCGTGCAACGACTTTGCACAAGGAAGGCTGAAGGCCCGGCGGAGAGCTACAGGGGAGAGCCGTTTTGCCCTGAATAGGAAAATCATTTGCTAAAGTCAAACAGAAGTTTGTTCTTATGTCGTAGACGTTCTAAGGTGTGAACTTCCTTAAACGGCCTGGTTGGTGAATTTTGGTAAGCTATATTTGTTTATCTTATTTATTTATTTATTTATCGGAGTACTCATGCGAGCGCCAACATTGCTGAGCACCAGAGCAAAGGCAGAATCGAGGATTGAAGCTATCTGGTGAACTGGGTATTTTATTTCCTTGCTCGAGTTTTTCGGCTGTTCTTTCTGAGCGCTTGTCAGGAGCGTTAGGGAGAGGAGGCGCTTGGTGGTTTAGGACGCATATTTCTCATACATCGAGCCACGTTTAGTCTTTGAGGGAGCCTACCTATTTTTTAGCCGTTAAATAGAGTTTGTACCGAAAAAAAACTGATATGGCACAAGAAACAAAGATATATGCCAGGTTTCACAAATTGAGAAGTTGGACATCTCGAATTGAAGTCTCTTTCCGCTGGGGCAGGAATCAGGCTACTTTCATTTGGCGAGATATTCCTCAATAAATATTATTAACGACGCCCCTCTCGTTCCCCACCCTCACCAAGCCGTCGAAGAGAGCGCATGCAACTGGTCGACGAGCATGTAAATCATTTTGCAATGGAAAATCAATGCGAAAGTTTCGAGAACAATCAGCTGAACTTGACACCACCTCGAGAACTCGTCATTCTGCTCGGGCATCTCTAATGGCACAGCATTTCCAACGGAGAAGCGTTGGTGTAGACTTTGGGAAGAGAAAGGATGGGTGTTTATCGGTGCGGATTAACTTGATTTGGAGGAAATGTCATCAAAGAAAAAGGGAACACTGATGCGTACTCAGGGCTTGTTATCCCTTCCAACTCTACAGGCAAATTTTGCGGATAATGGGGAATTTCAACACTATGCAACCAGGTGAGGAAGCCTCATCAAACGATGGACAGAAGTTAACGGAAGCAGGAAATGAGAGCAAGGCGTGAAGGCAATATGAGCCCATTGTTCCAGCTCATTTGTTGTATACTAAATGAAGGCGTATCGCCGCACTGCAATAAACGAATCGCTGGATTCGGCTAGCGCCTAATTCGACTCCTTGGAGCGACGTGTTGAGCCCTTTGACGAACAGCTGAAGCTAGTTTATCTGGGGACTCGCTGCTAGTGCATAGAGAACGGCTGACAACAGAAAAATCGGAGAAACAAGTTAGTTCATGAAAGAGAGGAAACTGATGGGTAGCAGGAAGCTTGCAGCGTTAGCAGGTGGAGGAGGGGGGGGGGGAGGACATTATAGTAATTTCATGTTTGAAGAGTGTCTGGACATGTTTGGATGGCGGCAGCGTTCTGGCAAATAGCAGATCCGGCATTCCCCTCGCAGTCTCATGAACAAATTACTTATTCACTTTCATGTCGACGTATATTGATAGAAGGGAAGCCAGAGCCAAAAAACCTTAATGACGAGCACGCTGGCGAATTAATGTGCTCCTTCAGCGGACTCAGCAGCCCATGAGCTCCTGGTTTCGTAGTTCCATAGCGCGAGCTATTCATCAAATACAATTCATGATCGTGTTGCCAAAGAAAGGGAAGTCAATGTGGAGCTGGCCAAAAACGAGCAGTCGTTGGCGCATTTGTCAGCCCACACGGCCGGGGAAGTTTTTCGATTAAAGGGCTAGGCAAGGGCTAAATCAGTAAAACGAATAAGCGAAAGCGACCCAATCTGTGGCTTCATGACATTGTCGATGTCCCGCCCTTCTGACATCCTTCCAGCTAGTCGGTGACTTGAACGAAAATTGTCGAAAACACCATTTCTTATCTGATTAAACTTTTCTGGTGTGAGCAGCGCAATAGACCCCGTTCAAAATCGCAGTGACGTTTTAAAGCGATTTCGCCTATGCAATGACTGTCTAGGCCAACCGATGGGCACCGGGTTATATCCTCGAAAGCAAATGTGGTAACGCTTTGACGAAGGATGGCGAGCTTCGCTAACTCGGCAAAGAATAGAACCTGGACTTTCTCATGAACTATGTTTGAGGGTGACAAACAAGGCCCCTTGGCGCGCTGCTTCAAGTCATTATTATTTATAGCTCAGAAAGATCTTCTCAAATCAGGTGATGTGGAGCTAGACCGGAATGTGTTGATACGGTTGGAAAGTGGCCGCCTGTCTGGACTTCGCTTTTGGAAATTGTAGCCGACACATTTTGCCAGTAAAAACAGTTATCCAAGGGGCTATGTTATCTTTGGGTTTTCTTCTTCTTCTCCCTAGCGTTAGTCCCGCGCAGTCGCAGGGTCCGCTGTCTTTGTAAGTAGTCGCCACTTTAGTCTGTCCAGGGCGTCCTCTGCTGTGGCCATGACTTCACTTAGATCCGTCTTGATCACATCTCTCCACCTCTTCTATAAGTCTCCTCGCAGTCGCTTGCCTTGTACTTCGAAGTCCATCGCAGTTCTTATCGGATGATCCTGTGGCCTCCTTAGCACATGCCCATACCATCGTAGACGCTGTTCCCGTACCTTCAGCTGGACAGGGGCAGTCTGTATGACCGCTCTAACATCTTCGTTTCTAACTCTGTCCAGCCGCGTCCAGCTGCACCCACCTGAGCATCCTCATCTCAGCGAAGTGGAGCTGCCTTTCGTGGTTTTGTTCATAGGCCAGCACTCGCTGCCGTATAGCATCGTAGACCTGACTACTGTTCGGTACACCTTCCCTTTGAGCGTTCTGCAGCATTTTCGATCACAGAGGATTCCAGTGGACTCCCTCCATTTCATCCATGCTGTGTTGACCCGAGACTTGACCGCCTGATCCACACTGCCATCAGCTGCCAGATCGCTCCCAAGGTAGCGAAAGTCCTCCACTCTTTCGATGGTCTCACCATGGTCGTCTACGATCGGCTCTGCACCCTCTTCGGAGCTCAGGAACTTGGTCTTCTTGACATTTAGCCGTAGCCCGCCTTCTGCCAGGACCTTCTGCCATTGCTGCACCTTGGCCTGTAGTTCCTCTCTACTATCCGCTATCAGGACGATGTCGTCAGCGTAGAGGATGGTCTTCAGTAGTCCTTCCATGAGGCCCTTCACCATGGTATCGAGCGTTAAGAGGAACAGGAAGGGGCTCAGGGCTGACCCTTGATGCACCCCAACCGTGATGTTTATCTCCTTTGTTAGTCCGTGAGGGGTGCGTATGGCTGCTTTGGCTCCTTCGTACATGTCCTTCACCAGGAGATCAGGTGTTCCGGCACGTTTCGTTCCCTGAGCGACCTCCACAGCACTGCTCGCGGTAGCCGGTCGTTTTTCTCGACACTTCTCCATCACTTGCCTTGCGATGAAGATGGCATCCGTTGTAGATCTTCCGGGCATGAACCCGAACTGTTCCTGGGAGATCGGGACCAGCTCCCTCAGCTTCTTATCGACCAGCCGCTCGTACAGCTTCATGGTATGCGCAGTTAACTTGATCCCGTGGCAGTTAGAGCAGTCCATTGCCGCCCTTCTGTTTGAAGATAGGGACGGTGGTACTTGTCCTCCATGCATCCGGCATCTTTCCTTCCACTGTTACCTTGTTTAGAAAGCTGGTGAGCCACTTTATGCCGTACTCTCCGAGCGCCATGCCTCGATTGGCACCCCATCTGGGCCAACCGCTTTTCCAACCTTCATCCTCAGAAGTGCACACCTAACTTCATCCTCAGCCCAGAGTGCGATGGGACCAGCTGTGGCCTCTGCCCGTGAGTCGTTCTTGTAGGGGAACTCCTCGTTCAGGAGCCCCGTGAAGTACTCTTCCCACCTGCTCTTGACTTCGGCTGGATTTCTTAGGATGACACCATCGCTGCCTTTCACACTTTTCACCACCCTGATGTTTTGAGTAGCGCGATGGTGGGCCTTAGCCAGCCTAAAGGCAAACTTCTCTGCGTTTCTGCTTTCCTTCTCGTACAAGGCGTCCATTTCCGTGTTCTAGCCTTGGCGACAGCAGCCTTAGCGAGTCTCTTGCAACTCCTGTAGGTGGCGAGGTCTTCGGTGCTCCGGGTTTTCTGCCAGCGCTTGTATGCTTCCTTCTTCTGCTTCACGACTCGCTGGACCTCCTCGTTCCAGAACCACGCTGCCTTGTCTCCTCTAAATCCACCTCCCATCTCGCCCAGGACCTCCTTGGCTCGTCGCAGGATCGTTTCAGCCGCGTTGCTCCGAGTCCGCTGTATTGGCCAGTTAGGGTCTGGAAGACCCATTTTTATTATTTTTCGCTTGAGCTTTCACTTCTCCGCTTGGTGCGGCTTCCACCACCGAATTCTCCTCTCGATTCTTACCCTTGTCTTCTTGGGGAGGTCTATCGCAATGTCTGCCGGGAGGGGCCTGTGCTGGGGAGCCAGATCTTCGCCGGATAGAAATTTGACCTTCACAGTTCTGAGGGTTGATCTTCTTACCAGCACATGGTCGATTTCCGTCTGTCTCCCTCCGCTGCTGTAGGTTACCTTCTGAGTCTTCCCTTTCGCGAAGAACGTGCTGCAGATTGCCAGATCGTGGGCCGTAGCGAGGTCCAGAACCCTCTCTCCCTCAGCTATCCTCGTTCCTATTCCTCCAACTCCGTGCACTCTTTCTAAGCCTCTTCTCTCACATGTGACCATTCAGGTCACCTGAATGGTCAGGTAATCATCTTCCGGAACCGATCTTATGGCTTCGTCCAGGCTCATATAGAACTCGTCCTTATCACTTTCGGGGCACCGGGCTTGCGGTGCGTACACGGAGAGTATTGACCAGTACCCCTCCTTCGTGTCCATCCTCGCAGCCATGATCCGATCGCTGATCCTGTTCACAGATCAGCAACCTCTCAAGACTTCCCAGTTAGCGATCAAACTCGCAATTCGAACTAGCTTCCTTGGCCGAGGCCGTTTACTCCTCGGTAGCCCTCGCATACTGACCACAGAACTCGGGCGGGGGTTCTGCGCGCCACTTCCGGGTGACGTCCTAGCTTTATCACTGATTCCTTTTTCGACTTTAGACATATTTGTTGTGACGGAGGTCTTCATCAACCGGCCTGTCAACCTGGGCCTGACGCTGGTACTAGAACCATTTTTGCAATTTTTGCAAGGCATGGTTTAGAGCCCGGCAGGGATCGAACTCGCGGTTTTTCAGAGGTGCAGGCATGAGTCTAACCTCTTAACCACTCGGCTGTCCCTGCCCTGCTATGTTATCTTTGGGTATATCACCTTATATTATCTACTTATTTATTCGGAACTGCACTCAAAGTGCACTAACTCGAATGCAAGAACTTGTGCTGGTGAAACTCATCTACAAACCCGTATCAGAACATTTATGAAATAAAAGGTCATATTTGGCCTAAATTGTTACAAAACTGCGTCCAGTGGCTGTAATCGCCCGAATTCATGAGAACGGAAATGCGCACTATCGGGAGATACGGGGCCATCTTTGCGACTAGTGGGGCAGCAACTCAGCTGAAAATGAAATCGCTTATGCTTCTTAAAGTTTCTCTTCCCCCACCCAAGGCTTGGTCCCGTTCTCAACAAAAAAAAAGAGATGTTTCATGCGGTTTGAAATGCTTTACCACCGCAGCCTCGTATCTTGCGATAGCGCCCAAAGATGAAAAAGCCGACAGTCAAATGAGGAAGACATCTTCAGGGTGAAAAAATCCTAATTCTAGGCTCTCACTCCGCTCTGGTTCACCTTCACGTTTACTCTGACAGGATCGGGGGAGGGCGATGTCGACATGCAGTGGGCCGTGAAATGTTGCTGCGCGAGCACGGGCCTGCGGGTGGCTTGCCACAAAATTACTACTAACCTCCTCCACATTATTCCTCTATAAGGAGAAGCTGCGCGTGACTAATTGACTTTATTTACTTATTTATTATTTACTTTATTGTTCTTTTCCACACAGCGCACTTTGGAGCCCAGGAAGCTCTGCGACAACCCTCTATTTTTGGGCTCTATCAACCGCAATTCCTGAAACATGTGCAATGATGCATTGAACATTGCTACTAGTAATGTCAGGGAGTAAGCTGCACCGAGCTTTGAGCTTTATAGCTTTTTGAGGAACGTACTCGGCTACAACTCCACCTCGTAGGATAGCACTTACGAGGGAGGTCGTTCGGTGTGGAGCGCTTTTTCAAAACGGTTTTTTGCATGCTGTAGGGACTCTCACGGAGACTACAGCACTGTGTTCCATTTTCGCTGAGCGGCCCTCTGTTGGCCAAAAAAAGGTAAAGAATTGGTCCGAGGTTCGATCTCTCCTGATGACAAAATTTTTGCATTTGAACTTCCAAATTCGCTCCTAATAGCGCTAGCGCCAATATTAATTGTCGTGTTCATCATCAGGACCATCAGCAGGTATTGCACTCGAATTTACCCGCAGTCCGGTGGAAAAATGTTGTAGCGCCAGATGGGCGCCAAATGGCGCCGAAGTGGCGTAAATTTGAACAATCGGAAAAAAATGGATGTATCCGTGATCAGGGCACTCGATAACACGTATAATGGAAGCTTTAGAGAAAACTGAGATTTAGACCCAGACCCGAGAATTTGGCCTTTGATAGTCAGTCAGTGGCTCATCGTCACCTCCAACCAGTGAACTGCAAACGAGGTCCTTGTTATTCTTCCCAAATAAGGGAAAGTTCTACTACTGAAAATGGACAATGGCAGACAACCAAGCCAGCAATGTACAGTAGGACAAGCATGATGTTGGAGTCGGCAGATTCCTCTCTCAATCAAAACGTGATGTTGGGTCCTCCAGTGGCTCTTCCACCCGCAGGCTTCATCTCGATAGCTAGATCGATTCCAAGGACTGCGATGTGCTGTAGAATAATCTCCATATAGCCCAACTCTAGATTCCGTGAATCACCGCAGCATTCCACTTTATTTTCGTGCACCGCTCGTTTTCAAATCGCCCTCCGGCATGTATGACGAGCTGTAACCCATGGTCACCTCATTTTTCGAAGTTAGGTCAAAATCTCGACTTTCGCCGAAATTTCGCGTATAGGGGTAAGTCAGGGTCCTGACCACGAACACGGCGTTTTTTTGGCGTCGGCGCCATGGGCGCATTTTTGGTTCAATTCGACAGTTCTTTCAAGAAAACCTATTCGCAAGGGCTGATGATGGTCCTGATTGTGTGAATACAGCGTTAGTTTTGACGTTGAAGCAATTTGGCACCGATTCGGAGGTGATAATCAAAAATGCGCAAACATTGTCAAGGGGCGGAGTCGAACCAAAAGTCCCTTCCTTCAAAGCCATCACACTATCCACTTGACTACCAGACCACTACGAGCAGTAGGATACCGACGACACTTATAAGACCCCCACACGTTTCAACACTACCACCGACCTTTCAATTTTGAGCGAATTTCACCTTGTCTCTGGTACCATCTTGATCAGTGCCCTTCAATGTTCAGGTGTTCTTTATGCAAGCCCGAAACGTCGCTCCAAGGCTGCAAAAACTACGCAATCTAAACAAAATTTTTTCGACCCTTTTTTTGGCCTTCGGAGGGCCGCTCAGCGAAAATGAAACACAGTGTTGTAGTCCATGTGTGAGCCCCTACAGCACGCGAAAAACCGTTTTGAAAAAGCGCTCCACACCCTGAACGACCTCCCTTGTTAGAGAACTGCGAATTGCCATCATTTGCTCCCATAAACCCTACTTGGCCTGAACCTGGAGGTTGGCCCACAATTCCGCCGTTTGTTTTGGCTAATTGCTTTTTTCTTTTGTTGATTGCGTCTGATGATCTTGATGCCATTCGGAAGCCCACAATCTTTCAAGCATTCAAGAACACGGGCACATTTGCGTCACATGGAGGTACTACACAAGCAGGAAAGATTACTATGTCGAGTGAGTACAAGATGTAAGCAAATCAATGCTGCTGAACCTGGTCGGCGAATCATCAGAATGATATGGAGGAGGTACGGCTAGATCTACATCTTCAGGAACATTTCGCTGAGTATATCCGGTACTTAAAGGCAGCGGTTACGATAAAGTGGATGCGCACCGAGGAAGTCATGCGCCATTGCAAGCGGTGGCTGGGGGGAAAGTGTAAATAAAGCCAGCGTTCTGGCGACGAAAGGGGGGCTAGTCGTCACGCAAAGAAATCGCCCTGCCCCAAATCGCTCCACTAATAATTGAAGTTTTGCGTCTCTTAATTTCCATTTTGGAAGCGCTTTGAATCGTTCAGCCGATTTGTAAGTTTGTCGTGCACTCCTTCGGGGCACCCTTTGCCAAACAACATTTCGTAAACTCGTCCGCCATGAAATAACGAAACAGGGGGTAATCTTGTGCGGGATTTCGACAGATTTCCTGGCGCCTGGCGCTATTGTAATATAGGGGGCACCTTCTAGGAATAGGCACAAAGGGGACAGAACTTCAGTTTATCCTCTCCTGCCTGAGGTCAACAAAATGGACATGTTCTACGCGGTTCCAAATGCATTGCCATCACAATGCCCCGCGTCTTGCGACAGCGCCGATTTTCTGCTTATTTGACCGATGACACACCATTTAGCACTCCCACTTCCATTCCGAACTCAACTAGGCCTATCACATGCAGGCGATTTAAGCAGCCTAGAATCGTAAAAACCGAATATCAGCTTCCTTGCGGTCATTTCATCCTAAAAGCGAAACACATTATAAAGGTAATTATATATAAAGGTACCACTACACTACCACTCAGGTAATCGCCAGAACGTGAACACCATTCTTCTTCAGAGAACCGAGAACGGATAAATGGATTCAGATATCGCTGCTTTTCTCATGTTTTTGTGCAATGATTCATTGGAAATGCATCTCAATTTCCAATTCTACATTTGCATAAATTGCCATTGCTGAACACCAATCGACTCAGACGCGCTGCCACACTGTGTTAATCCTATGCGATTAGAGGTCGCATATTTTCTTCAAATGTAGCTGGTCGAATGACAAAGGACAACAAGCACGTATAGTCGAATTCCCACAGAAACATCTCTGCTGGAAATCAATTACATAAAATTCGAGCCCACTCCAACGCTAAACCAAATCACAGACAATCAGGCTTGAATGGCGACGGCAAACTCCCTTAGATGTACTCATTTCTTAAGCACGACAAGTACCTTTGTCATACCTCCGCCTTCAAATGGCCAGAAATTGTGTAATTGCAGAAATTGACGTGGCATTAACGTGGGTTTCTGGCCGCATGAAACAGAGTGTACACTTCTAAAGCGTTTCTATGCAACAAACGGCGGAGGGGCACTCACAAAGGTCGCAGAGCTTTCAAATGGATTGGACCATGGCTTGAGGGATTCTTCGTAAGCTATGTATAGGGCCCTCACTCTCTTCATTGTTGCAAAAAAATCAAATAGCAATAGCAACTGCCCGCCGGATTTTTTTTTTTGGGAAAAGTTCTGGGGTAGTGCGGCTGAAAGAGAGGTCGCTATTAGAAAGGTCATACTTAACAGGATTATCTCACCATTCCAGCTCACATTTGGCTCAGGATTCTTGTAAAGTAAGCATCATCAAGAAATCAGCTGCTGGTGAGTCTGAATAAACTTCAACTTTGACGCCTCGAAGGCAGCGATCACGATAACAGGAAATAAGAGTAACTGTCCGCTCGCACTATTCGAACAACAGAGTCGCATTTTGTGGTTGAGCAAGGCAACATAGTGGCAATGGAGGTTGCGGATGTCGGTAAAACGGGCTATGTTTAGACGGGCTTGACGAAATTGGTGAAACTTCTACAGAGGCAGGGATAGCCGAGTGGTTAAGAGGTTAGACTCATGTCTGCACCTCTGAAAAACCGCGAGTTCGATCCCTGCCGAGGTTCGAAACCATGCCGCTGGCAAAAATGCAAAATGTTCTAGTACCAGCGTCAGGCCAGGTTGACAGGCCGCTGATGAATACCCCAGTCACACAAACATGTCTAAAAGTTGTCAAAGAATCAGTGATAAAGCTAGAGTCCACCGAAGTGGCGCGCAGAACCCCCGCCCGAGTCTGTGGTCATATGCGAGGCTACCGAGGAGGGAACGGCCTCGGCCAAAGAAGCTAATTCGAATTGAACTGTGAACATAGGGTCGCTAACTGAAGGTCCGCGAGAGGTTCTGATCTGATGACGCGCAGAAAAATTCAAGTCTATGCCTCAGGAGACGGGATGGAAAGGGGCCAAGGCCAGGAAATCGGAGAAGTGTCAACTCTACTACAATGGGGAAGACACCAAGCGGATGGTGTGGCCATAGCGGTAGGAGTCGCTCAGGCACTATGTCTCGCTGTGAACAGGATCAGGCGATCGGATCATGGCTGTAAGGATAGACACGAAGGAGGGGTACTGTCAATACTGTCAGGTACGCTCCGGCAACGCGATGCCCCGAGAGTGAAGAAGGACGAGTTCTACCTAAGACTTGACGAAAGCATCAATCGATCCGGAGAGCGCTACTTGGACCATAGCAGTGATCTGAATGGGCACGTCGGCAGCGATAGAAGAGGTCTTGAAAGGGTGCACGGAGGTAGAGGAATAGGAGTGAGGAACGCCGAAGGAGAGAGGTCCTGGACGGCTGGCTACTGCCCACTGACTCGCAATCGGCAGCACGTTCTTCGCAAAAGGGAGACTCAGAAGGTCCCTACAGCGTGAGGGAGACAGACGGAAATCGACCATGTACTGATAAGAAGATCAATCTCAAAACTGTGAAGACATCAAGGTAATTCCTGGCGAAGAACTTGCTCCTCAGCACAGGCGCCCTCCTGGCAGACATACCATAACCTTCCCAGAAGACAAGGGTAAGAATCGAGAGAGAATCCGGTGTGGAAGCTGCACCGAAGCAGAGAAGAGCAATCCTAAACGAAGGAAATGGAAGTTGTCTCCAGATCCTGAGGGACCAGTGCAAGCACGACTGGCGCAATGCAGCTGAGATCATCCAACGATGCGCCAAGGAGGTACTGGCGCCGACGCGAGTGGATTCATAGGAGACAGGCAGCGTGGTTCTGGAACGAGAGGTCCAGCGAGTCGTGAAACCGAAGGAAGAAGCATACAAGCGCTGGCAGAAGACCAGGATGCCCCGAAAACCTCGCCACCTACAAGAGTTGCAACGAGGCTCGCTAAGGCAAGCCGTCGCCAGGCGAAGAACAACGGAAATGGACGCCTTGTACGAGAGTTAGATACGCCAACGCAGAGAAGTTCGTCCTTCAGACTGGCCAAAGCCCGGCATCGGCTACCCACAGACATAGGGTGTGAAGAGCGTGAAGAGCAGTAACGGAGCCATCCTGAGGAAGCCAACTGACAGTCAGAGGAGGAGTGGGAGAGTACTACAAGCGCCTCCTGACCGAGGAGTTTCCCCCACAGAGACAGCACGCAAGCAGAGGCGACGCTGCGCCCTATCTCACTTATGGACAAAGGATGAGGTTCGTCCAAAAACTAAGGAAGATGAAGTTGGAAAGGCGATGGGTCCAATAAGGTGCCAATCGAGGCATGAAGGCGCTCGGGTTACGGGATCGGATGGCTTACCCGATTCCTGAACACGGTAACACCGTGAAGAGAAGAATGCCGGATGCCTGGAGAACAAGCACTATCGTCCCCATCTTCAAGCAAAAAGGGTGACGCGATGGACTGCTGCCAACTACCGCGGGATCAAGAATGACTGCGCAAACAATGAAGCTGTACGAGCGACTCTGTCGACTGCGAAACTGCGGGAGCTGTCCGCGATCCTCCCAGGCAGCAGTTCGGTTCATGCCCCAAAAGTCTACTACGGATGCCATCTCATCGCGAGCTCAGTGATGGAAAAATACCGAAAAAGCGCCGACCCTGCTACCTAGCCTTCTTGACCTGGAGAAGGCGTTCGACCGACTACCTCGAACAGTACTATGGACGAGCGCTCAGGGAAGGAATGTGCCAGAACACCTAATCTATCTGGTGAAGAAGCATGTACGATGGGCGAAGGCAGTCTACGCACCCATCACGGCCTAACAAGAAGTGGAACATCACGTGGGTGCACCAAGGAGTGCAGCTCTGCAGCCGCGTTCCTCTTCGCTGCTTACACTATAACGAGTGTCATGGTGAGGGGTTCTCATGGAAGGACACTGAAAGACAATCATATACCGTGACGGACATCGCCCTGATAGCGGATAGGTAGAGAGGAACTACAGGCCAAGAGATGCAAGCAATGCAGAAGGTCCTGGCACGATAGGCGACTACGGCTAATGTTCAGGAAGACCAACTTGCCTGAGCTCTTGAAGCAGGTGTCAGAGGCCGATCAGTGGACCGCCCTGGTGAGACCATCGAAAGGGTGGAGGACTTCAGATACTCTGGTAGTCGATCTGACAGCTTATCGCGAAGTGTGGATCAGGCCAGTGAAGGCCCGACGTCAACCGGCTGCATGACAGAAATGGAGGGAGTCAATTGGAATCTTCTGCGATCTGACAGTGCTCCAGAACTGAAAGGAAAGGTGTTGCGGCAGTGGTGAGGCCTGCGAGTGCTATACCGGCAGCGAGTGCGGCCCCTGACCAGAATCAGCGAAGGGCAGCTGCACTCGCCCGAGATGAGGATGCTGAGTGGGCCTGCGGTTGACGCGAACTGGACAGGGTCAGGAACGAAGAGGTCAGAGCCGGTCATGCAGACTGCCGTCCAGCTGAAATACGGGAACAGCGCTGCGATGGATGGGCACGTGCTAAGAGGCCACGGGACCACCCCAATAAGGAAGGCCATGATTCGAAAGCGGCGAGGCAGCGAGACGCGCAGGTGCCCCAAAGAAGAGGTGGCAGACGTAATCAGAAGGATCTGGAGGGATAATCACGGCACAGTCCGAAAGTCCTAGTACAGAACAAAGTGGCGACGAGCTGATAGAGACACAGCGGACGCCTGCGACTGCGCGACTAAGACCTCCGGGACCCAGAAAAGCAAGAAAGAACCAGCAGAAAAATGAACACTTCTACGAAATTGGGGAAGGAAGTCAAAATTTGTGGTCTACCGCTTCATGATACTAATTTTTCTGAGGGGGATCGTGTTGGGTGAGCCTCCTAAGACTGATGGTGGTGGTGGGGGGGGGGGGAGGGGGATCACATCGAGACCCTTCTAAAAAGGGAGGAGTCGCAAAATTTCTGAGAAAACTGCGAATGTGACGGTTGACCCCGACTGGAGAGTGGGGCGACTTGCTGACACTATTGAGCGTAATTGGTGAACTAGCCTTCTCAGCGCGCTAGGAGGGTGTAGATAGTGCCGCCTCTTATCGTAGTTCCACTTGTATGTTCAATGAAGTCGTCAAAACCGTAACGCCCTCCGCTCATCATGAACACTCTAAGTATGAAATATGTAATATAATGCGCTTATAAATATTTGGACACCCTACATTTTGCTATAACTTGATCCACACTTTGTAGAATTTCGATAACAGTCAATCAATTGTCGATGCTGAAGCCGAAGTGACCAATCGGTAAAAGTCTATTTTTTTGTCCATTCTACGCCTAGAGTCTATTTCTCGTAACACAGGAAACATACTTGTGAAATCAACCAGTTAAATGTTTCAGTTGCCTCGAAGATTTTGACAGTCCAGATCTACGATCTGCTCTAGACCGTAGAGTTCGATCAATTACCAACAGAAAAGAAAGCTACAATAGAGCTATAAAACTTAAGAGCGCAAATTTCAGAGCGAAAACGGCCCTCATGTGTTCTTTCGGAGACGAAAGTAAGATTGTCGGTGTGCCTGAGCTATTTTCATTTTCCCTGAAGCTCCTACCCTTCCCAGGCTTGATTCCAAGAGACACGTCAAAATGTCCCCACTCCCCTGCCAAGTACACATAGCGCCGCAAGCACAGTGAAAATAGGTAGAGATAACCTACTGTTATCCAACAAAGTCGTACTTTCCACACAGCTACTAACAGGCTGCCAAACGCAAAGATGTTTGGAACGCGCCTTGTGGGGGTCAAATAAGAATTCCGATCTATGAATCAATGGTTCATACTACATGGCGCCTTTGTCTACATTTTGCTGAACTCGTCTTTCCATTTGCCCTTCCATTTTCGAGTACTGCACTGTTTAGGTACACTGAAAAACACTGGCACTAACTAGTTAGAAAACGTCTGGCGAATGTCAGTCAAGCGGGAAGCCAAAATCGGTTTCCACCAAAAATACAATACTTATATCAGTGGTACCAAAATTAGAAGTCCATGACAAATGTCAGTGGAAGCCGAATACGAAGAGGATGGCAGAAGTGGCAATATTTGTCACTCGAAGGGCTTGGAATACTTGAATGAGGAAAACAGAGCTAGTGCTTTCTTCAAAGGATATTATACCAGTTTGACTCCGCACGCTTCCAAGCATTGAGTAGTGGCGTCGGTAAAACTGGGCAATCTGAACAATATAGGAACAATGGTTAACGCATCTAGTAGTAAGATGATTGTGGAATGCCTCAGCTGGATTTGATTCACAGCTTCTGCAGCTTCACTGCCGCCTGCCACTATTCAATGCGCGCAGGAGCGTGCGGAGCCGAGCTTGTAACGAAGAAACACCGAGCGCTGGGGTGAGGGAGAAGACTTCGAAAGCGAAGGAGCATCGAGACCAGCGAGGCGCAGACCTGCCCGCTACGTCATTTCTTAGGCGGAGTCACACGCCAAAGCGTCGACAGCCAGAGGCAACATTGGGCTTCACGTCCCTGATCATACGACTTTGCACAGCAAAAACGATACAGCCGATGTCAAACGAGACCAGCCTAACTTTCGCATGAAGATTTCCATTTCTCGTGAAATGTGCAATGACCCTTGGATATCTGCAAAACCGCAAAGGAAGAAAGAGATTCCGATTTCCTCTGGTTCCATATGCTTATTGAATATGCCTCATTTCAGTTAACTTTTTACTGAAGCTAATCACTATAAGTTTCCCGTCGATCAGGATATGAAGACAAAACTGAAAAATGTGTTACCCTTCTGAAATAAGAGAATTTCCGAGAAAAGAAAAGTAGTCAAAAGGACATCACCAATAAATCGCCTGGCATGTTCAGGCCATGCAATATGATTATGTTTACCTATGCATTTCTTTCAAACAAAATGTTCTGCAAAAATAAATGTGTTTCCTCATAACAAAGAGGAGTCTCAAAATTTCGGTATTCCAGTCGGGTTTTTTTTTTCTTCCATTCACTGGTGGTTGTGCAATACGTTGCAACTGTTGTAACTGTGGCTGATGACTACAACAATTGATCATTGAATCTCGTTAAGCAATTCACCTAAGTGTCGAAGAAGGGGTAATAGGGAGTGTTTATCAGTCATGATGAATTAAAAACCTAAAACCCACCTGTGCCGGGACCGGACGCAACTCCAGGTTCCAAGCCTAGTTATGAAAAAGTTGACCAACTATTGGCTGAGTTCAGGCCTCGAATGCGCATAGTAAGCCCACCTAATCCTGATTGTTCACAGGTGTCGAACATAGTATGTGTGTGAATTTAGTTTTGAGATCAATCATTCATCATGGCTTACTTGTTTACCAAACCCAAACACTGGCCGGCCGATTGCCATTACTCCTCATTTGTTGCAATCACCTTCTCTTATGAGTCACCCATTCTTCCCAGCATAGTGCTGGCACTCATGTTGTTGAGTGGAGGCTTCAAGTGAGTAAGCCATGTACAGTACTTGAGACTAAGCTCAGGAGAGCAAGGATTCTGGAGAAGAACATGAGCAACTTATGTTCTACCTGGCACTGGACTTAAAAGGAATGGATCCTAGGTTGCCATGGCCATTCACGAAGAGATAAACACTCCTAGATGTGACTCCTTCTGGTCGATGCTCACAGTTAAGATGTAGTAGGACAGACCCCTTGTCGTGTTTTCAGTCTTGCTTTAGGATGAACGACTGAACGGCTTCTAGCAGCCTACCAATCTACATACCTGAAAAGCAAAATAGTAAACACGATTTGGGCTGCTCCTACGACTTTTCACTGCGGGCCCCTACCACTACCGTAGCGCTGGTTCTTAACTTCATTCAGAGAATAGTTAGCAGATTTGGAAGGTAGATTTGAGGTCAGTGTTTGAAGGCGCCTGTGGTTCGTACATCTCTTTTTGAATGGCCATGACGACCTGGAATTAGTCCTAGTGTCACTTGCATACATCGCAGTTTCCAAGGGCCCCGTTTTAAATGGTACAGAATAATACACATGAAAATGAAACCTTGTGAAACGAACTCTCTGCGCTAAAAATGAAACTTTGTGGAACGAACCTTCTGCGCATCACCTGTACTCGTGCCTCAGGACTTAACCCCTGTGCTAAAAACCAACTTTTCCTCATTCAAGTAGGTTTTTAGACCATTAAGTTCGCTCTTAGACGCTGAGCTCAGAACTTCTTATCTCATCTGTTGAACGATTCTGAACAGAGTTATAGAGCAAAAAAGATAGCTGTAATGAGCCGGGTTGACAAGCAGAAAGTCCTCGAATGGACTACTGGTGAGTTTACTCTTATCCGTGACATATACAGAAAGGTTTTCAACATCAACTTCAACACTTTCATGGAGGGCTTGCAAGCAGGTAAGGGTATATGCGATAATAATAGCAAGACAGTGAAGGGGAAAAGCTCTCATGACTTGTATTGCTCCAACTTTAGAAATAAACCGCTTCACAACTTGGTTCAGTGAGTGGAGTGGATAGGAGATGTGAGGAGCATATCTGAACTCAAGGTTCCACGGCGGTAACTGAGCAAGAACTTCACCAGGAGGGTCGTCCAGGGTGTATCAAGCTTTTTCAAAATGGTTTTTTGCATGACTTCGGAGCACATGTGGGAACAACAGAACCATGGTCCGTTTTTCCTGAACGGCCCTCTGAATACCAAAGGGGTCCCTAGTTCGATCCCTCGTAGCGACAAATTTTTGCACGAGTTGACGTTCTAAAATTCGCGCAAAATGGAGTTAGCATGAATAATTAGCACCATATTCATGATTAGGACCGTCAGTAACCCTTAGAAATAGACTTTGATTAAAAAACTGGTGAAAAAGGCGTGACGCCACAGTGAGGCTGCTTGGTGTTGCACCTCTTACACCAATTTTTAGGTCAAAGTCTTTTTGTAAGGGTTAATGACGGGCCTAATCATGCATATGGTACTAATTATTCATGCTAACTTCATTTTGCGCAAATTTTAGAACGTCATCTGCAAAAATTTGTCACCACGCGGAATCGAACTAGGGACCCCTTTTCTGATCTTTTGAAGGCCGATTAGGAAAAATTAAGCATGATTCTCTGGTTCCCGCATGTGCCCCTATATCATGCAAAAGACCGTTTTCAAAAAGCTTGGCACGCCCTGAAAGACCTTCCTGGTCAGTTCTGATGATAGGATTTAACCTGCTGAATCTCTTATTAGTAGAATTCGTGGTAGGGTCTATAAAATGGTTAAACAGTTATGGCCAGAGAATCGTATAGGTCCTCTTTCACACTGTGTTAGTGAACTCCTGCACAGACTTCGATGACCGGTTCAGCAAGTCCACGAACGGCTGCTTCAAGGCAAGTTCCAGGGTTGAACTTCTGGGATTTCCGTGCACGAATAAGAAGGTACTAGCACGAAATGGATTGACAGTAAAGAGAAAACCCGTCGAAAAGGCTTAGATTGGTGGTTTGCTCACCTTCCAGCCGTGGTAAGGCAATTAAAGACTAGGCATGGAGAGGGGAGTATTATGCGAGCAAATGCAACAGAAGAGAGGACAACAGCCTCCTGCAGGTGGAGAATGTTGCAGCTCCTGCAGCTAACTTTGCAGAGTCCTAGCTCCCTCACCCGGTGGTATACAGCACGGAAATGCCACATCTCCAATTTTCCTCTAGAGGTCTACCCTACAAATCGAAAGAAATCGTTCACACAAGTTCTGGCTGGGTTGTGCGTTTAATAGCCATAGAAATGTGAGCTTTGAATTAGATAGACTCATTAGTGAAGTGGATGGGACCAGGTCGATTGGAGGCAGCTCGACTATCTAAACAGATAATAGAGGATATGAGTGCTTCGCACCCAAGGTCAACGAAAAATGTTCGTGGCTTTCGAGGGTTCCGAAACCGGCCGGCTGCAAAGCTACACAGCACTCGCGGAGTTCTTCCCTCTCGAAATTTCCCGTATCGTTCACTGCAATCGTACATCTATGGAACACACATTGCTTTGGTATGCCGAGCCATGGCGAACAATTGGTTTTGCGCTTGAATCACAACCGATGATTAGAAAAGTGCCGAGCAGAGTTCCGATCGAATATCGGCATTTCAAAGCGACCGTTTCTGACAACTTTGACATGATTCACTGCTGAAGCACAAGCACGGACGGACGCCTTTCAGCAATACTGCATGCTCATCATTAAGCATTAGTGCTTTCGTCATGTGTTCGCATGGTACGTTCATTTTACAATCGAGAAAGAAATTCGATTCACTTTTAATGCACAAATGGGCCTGAAGGGACCTGAACGCCCTAGCAAACAATGTACAAAAAAAATATGTTAACTACTCCTAGAACTCTTTGACGTCACCTAAAGGCTCCAATGCGCAAGCCCTTGAGAACGCAGTTCGTCTAACACCTCAAGCCGAGTTTATCTCATTACTTTGGCCACAGGTAAGGCTTGATTTCGTACTTGTGTCTTACTAAGGTAACCCTTACCCATTACGCTATACAGGGACCCCCGGCGTGCTTCGTCAGCTCTCACTGCTACTTATCATTTTTATCACCACTTAACAGCAAGGTTAAGCGTTCATTAGACTCAGTTCGACATGCGTATTTGCATTTTTTTTGAAGTTCCTATTTACCAAGCTGGAAATATTCATTCAGGATACGTGGAAATTATTTTTTGAGGCGGAAAAATATTCGCGAAATTCAGAGACGCTCGAAAACAGACGAGTTTCGACGTCTCAGCTACTTCCTACTCCTATTTTAGGTAGTCGTTTCATACACCCTACCCGTTCAGCGCCATTTCTAGTATGGCAAAATGTGAGGTAGGACGAAGTTTTGCCACACTATACACTAAACTAGCCATTATTGGAGTACTTCTAGGAGAGTTACCCACTTTAGAAAATAAAGAAAAGGTATGGGGGTTGTACTGAGTTTGAAATTAGCCTTACCTGACGGTTGGCACTGTTGGCAAACAGTATATTTTGATCTTCTGGAGCACTGCCTAAGCCTAATATTCGATCAGAATGGGCAAATTAGTAGCACAAAGGAGCCTGTAAAGCTTCTTAGCGGCATCATACGTCGCAATGGAATCGTAGAATCACTCATATAAACGATTACTAAGTGGGTGAATATGATGTATGTATGAAGGAGGCACAGAGTGGTGTGGGTCTCGTCGGGCCGGAAGCAATTCAGCGGCAATATTGCACGATATTTGAGTCGTTACCTCATTTTCAGCAACATGAAGGACGGCGCACGCACCGCCATATTTGCCATGTTAACCTGTCAAAGGAAATTTAGCCATCAAAATTATCAATTCAGTCATTAGGAGAACACAACCACCAATGATCATTTTTAAGAAATTTCTTTTGTGATTTCAAAACAAGGTGACATTAAAAGAACACAGAAAACTTTGAAAAGTCAAAAAACAAGCAAGTTTTTGGGATGGACCATGTTCTTAACTTCTATCGGTATTTGGACCTTAGACATCGGCTGACATCTTGATTCGAGATTTAGCCGATCTTCGCTTCGCAAAAACCTATTGTCGCCTCTTCAAGACAGAAGTTGGAAAATAATTCATTACATTACAGCAAAAAGCTATGTTAGGGCGAAGTGGTGCTCTGGTAGCGTTAGTTGTAACGTGTTTGCCCAGAAAGGTGCGGGTTCAAATTCCGCCTGGGGCGAAAGTTTTGATCAGAACTCACCAGGAAGGTCTTTCAGGGCGTGACAAGCTTTTTGAAAACGGTCATTTGCATGATATAGGGGCAGATGCGGGAACCACAGAATCATGTTCAATTTTTCCTGAACGGCCCTCTGATTACCAGAAAAGGAGGTCCCTAGTTCGATTCCTCGTGGTAACAAATTTTTGCATTACGAGTTGACGTGCCAAAATTCGCGCAAAATGGAGTAGAACCAACCAGAACAATCAGAACTCCATTTTGCGCGAATTTTGGAACGTCAACTCGAAATGCAAAAATTTGTCACCAAGAGGAATCGAACTAGGGACCCCCTTTTCTGGTATTCAGAGGGCCGTTCAAGAAAAATTAAACATGGTTCTGTGGTCCACGCATCTGCCCCTATATCATGCAAAAGACTGTTTTTAAAAAGCTCGTCACGCCCTGAAAGATCTTAATGGTCAGTATCTTGTGAAACATGAAGACACCATTCAAAAGACAAGATTCAAGATTATATATACATATATATGTATAATATATATGTACATATATATATATAATCGATCAAGTAGGAAGATTCACTGCTGGATCGAGCAAGTTCATATGCGATTCACTACGGTATGAAGGCAAGAGCGCTGGGCTGTTGACAATCGCACTTATCTCTACTGCTAACAGGTTGACGTTGGAGTGGAAGATTCGTTGCTGTCTGATCGAGACTAAGTCGCACTTCTCCGAACGAGCGGCAACTCTTGAGCACCACTCACTGTGAAAAACCTCACATAGTTCGCAAAGATACTTGAGTACTTCTGGTAAGCTGAACCAGCAACACTGGCTTTCCTACTCAAGGAACAAGTTCGCAGAAGGCAGTTGAACTTGAAGTAATGTCTAAGACCGGTATGACGAAATAGACCACAAATTTGGGGTGAGCACACCTTTACCTTTTATCCTTTTGAGCAGTCCCGTTCCATAATTACTAGCGCTCCTATGAGGCCTCTTATAGAAGGCTAAACAAAACCCGTAAAAATTTGGAGCTTGTGTCGCCATATGGCTTTCTCTGCAGACCAATCGAATAACAGAATTTGTGCTCGAGTAGATTTACGACCCATGTATGATGTCCGAAGTATGATTGTAATGGATTGGGAACAAGACGATTGGCCGACAGATGAGTTCTAGTCCAATATTCGGTCGTGATGAATAGTCGAGCTGAAGACTTTGAACCCACATACATATGCTGCTAACGAAAAACGTAAACGCGAAGCCAGTACATCTGTTATAACCATAATAAAGTGGGCTCGGTCAATATCGAGATTCTCAAATGTCATTTTGGTCGCTCTCCCACAATTTTTCATAGATCAACGCAGGTGAGCATACTTCAAAGCAGTGATACATTCCTGGCACAAGGGACTTGCTAGTGCTTTTTATAAAAGTGGTGAGCGAATTTCCGACTTGTTTCTGATTGCTAGTCACTTTTTTGCCGCAGATTGCTATGTGAAAGTTATTATACGCTGGTTCCAGAGTCCGCGATCCGTCGCGCGATAATCCCGCGAACGCAAGTGCCTCATTTGACCATGTGAAACCTGAGAATGAAAAAAGTAGAATCATGAACACGCCACCCGTACCGACGTCGCGCGGCAAGAAGGCAGAGTCGGCGGACGAGTTGCAGCGCACGGTGGGCGATGTAGGACGTGCAGTGGGACACTATATTTAACGATGCTACGTAAAAATGTGGCGGCTTCTGCGAAATTCGATACGGCGGCCGCGTCGCGGCTACGTTACTGGAGCTCCAATCATCCGACACTTTGTTCAGGCCACTACACTGACCATTCCTCATGGGATTGATTAGCGCTTGTGTCACTTTTGGTCAATGACACTATTCATGAAGAGAACCGAGCCATCACACGATCAAAGGGGACAATCTTCCAGACATGTAATCTGAAACACCGCGATGGCAACGAATAATGATTTTGTCCTTCTTGTTATTTGTTTCCCTCGTTGTGCTGAGACGCAAGCGTTCTCGTTTGCTTCGTTTAGGCGTGCAGGAATGTAGACTTGGAGGAAACTCCCTCAGAAATAGTTTACAAATCAGTGCTGTAAAATGTTTCACTGGAAAACTTGTGGCATAAGGATTCCACTCAAGACCAATTGGATAACGCTGGAGGATATTGCCCAAAACAGCGAGATTCTCGTAGGTTCCAGGCAACATTTCAACCTGTCCCTAGTGTGGTTACCATTTGCAATAAAACACAACAACTGCTTTTACTGATCGCATGTTTAACCTCCGCACCTTACTTCAAACATAACCAGCTGTTCAGTAGACTCATGCTCTGAGCAGGGAAACCCATAGTTTTGCTTTCCAACTTTCATACTATTGAAAAGAACATTTTCTTGCGCAGCTCTGGTAGGAGGCGGCTTTGAGGTGCTCAACTTCGTTTGCAAGCACATTTTACGATGAATAGGCACCCCATTGGAAATTGCGTTAGCAATGGTAAGTGATGCATGATTGAAGAAAAACCAAGAAAAACGGCCGGGAACTGAAGAGATGAGACCCTTTCCTTGCCCGTTGATTGCCGCATTGATGTGACTCCCATCGGTGCTACTCTATTTAATGGTAGCAGTCCCCTGATAAACGGCTCGAGTCTTAGACCGCGTCGATTGCGCGGCACAGAGTCGTTCTAGGCCGCAAGGGGTATATCCTTCAATGAGAACTGCGCGTCGGTCAGTGCCCTTAGAAGGACCGCGTGTCCCTCCGCTAAGTAAGTTTGCCCTCCTTCGACCTCCGTCCTTATTCTGGAATCACCCTTTGAGGGGAGGGGGAGGAGTCGCGGTATGGCGGTGCCCTTCTCTCCTGGTAACAGTAATGCAAATTTTTGCAGTTAGAGGAAGCTCCTGAGTGGGCGCACAATATGACCGCAACAGAAGAACTAAGTGAGTTGTGAGAATGAAACAAAATTGTTTGTAATTGCTTTCATTTTGGGTTTACCCTGGATTTTTGACGTAGCGATTATTCCTAACTTGGATCCATTTTCAGTTGTGTACAAAACAAAATTCATACCTTGATTAAATATTGGAGAATTAATTTTACGTTGGATAGGCAGTACTTTATCACAACGAAGGGAAGGCTCTTTTGTATTCTTCCGCCTACTGTTTGATTGTACATGCTGGTCATGTAATAAACATAAACATTATGGTCAGTGCAGTAGCTGTACGACTGGACTGCTCCAGTGACGCAGCCGCGACGCGACCGCCGTTTCGCATCGTATTTACGTAGCATCCTATTTGGCTTGACGCGAAATCCCTATAGTACGCGCGCGTCTCGTCCGCTGACTTTGCCTTCTTGTCGCGCGATGGGCCTCCTGGGGAGTACCCCACGTCATTCAGCCATCACCATCAAGCAGAAATGGCGGTAGGATTGGAGAGTATCTTGCAATATTGATCGGGCAGCTGTGATTCCTGTGACCCGCCGTCCGAATCCGCAAACCGTGCGAGACCTGCGACGTATCGCGGACTCAGACTCTGACACCAACTTAAGTTTTTGTATAACATCATAGAAATTTCGAAAGGGATTTTCTGGTCTGCAAATCAGATCTATTTCGATCAAATCGAACCTGGTCAATTTTCAAAGAACATCAGAAGAAATTCCATCAAAAAACTAGCCAGCCATATGTTTTACGCTTACTATTTTCTATCATTTCGCCATTATGTTGTCCGAAGAATCGTGTCGTTCATTTTTACAATGAGGTTCCCCCTACTGCAACTCGACGGCTGACAGCTGTCTCGTAAAATTTAGACCTGAAAATTCCTCAATTGAGATGATGAGAAAGTGGTGGAACATTCAGAAGCAACTCACGACGAGGTATGCCACTGATTGGCTTTGTTAGTTCCAGTAAGAGCAAAGTTTCCGTCGAAGTAATCTCGTCGTCGTTGATTGGACGTCTTAAAGCGTGAATTTTAAATTCGACCTAAATAACAAGGAAGATGAAAGCCATACCTACAGCCGAATAGGCAGAAAAGTGCTCTTGAATGGCATGTAAATCATGTCAACAGACGCAACTTAGGAAAAAAAAACAGCACTAGACGAAAAAAATAAATTCAAGGAAAAAACGGCAGCATTTATTGCTCAACGCAATAGTATTTTTAAGAAGGGGTCGTGATCTAGGTACAAAGAACACCATCGATAGATTCCTTGTATTGGAAAATAGAGCGGGTGAATTGCCGATTTGGCTAATGTTCGTCCTAATTGAAACCTAGGATTTTAGATGAAAAAATTCTATTCGAAGAAGGACCGAGATGCAATACAAATGGAATGAGCACGCCGTATTTTTGGATACGGTGGGCGCGAAATGCATGTAAGTGGAGACCGTTGCCCGCCACTATGGTGTCACAGGAATTGAAGGAATCCGTGAGCCAGGGGGAGTATAGCCTATCTAGGGGGGGTGGGGGTGAGGGCAGTAACTTGACATTCAGTTGAATAAGATTGGTGCGATCTTCGTTGGGGGGGGCACGCGGCGGCGCGGCGCTCTGTTCGTCTCCTCCTCAAAAGGCTAGTCCCAGGGGCAGTTACGGTGCTATACAAGTAATGTCGCCGCATTTTTTGAACAGAAATGCATGTCAGTAGACTGTTGCCCGCTGCTGTACTGTCACCAGAATCGGGGAATTCGTGAGCCAGGGGGATGTAGCCAATCTAGGGGGGGGGGTGAGGGCGGCCAATTGACATCCGTGAAAAGCTGGACGTGCCCATTCCACATTTATAGAGCCGCAGTTACTATTTCGCCATCACATGACAGTTTCGAAATAGGCGCCATCGAGGACTAAGCCTTACAGGAGGAGGCGAACAGAGCGCCGCGCGCCGCGTGCCCCCCCCCCCCCAACTAAGATAGCACCAAAGATTGAATGTATGAGCTACTTCACAGTGTCTCGTCACGTCGTGGTAGCGGGCAGCAGTCTCCACTTACATGCATTTCGCGTTCACCATATTCCGAAAAATTTGGCTGCCCATCCCACACGTACTGCACTCGAACCGATATTACTATCGGACAACCTAATAGATAGCCAAACATAAACACAGCACACCTAACGATCTTCTGGCACATGTCGCAAAACACATTCGCTCACACTTATATTAAGTATGGTTGATATAAGTGTACAACGACAAGTCCTGTTTGCGAAGAAAAAGAACAGAAGCGGTATTTTGATAGCACTTCCCACGCGGTCCCAGTCTGCAAAAAGACGTGATACCCCATGGTATCACGCTGTCGCCAAACTGTAGCTAATACCACTGCGATCGCGGACCCAGCTACCTCATCGTGTCAGAGACTGCTCCTATAAAAGTTATTTCCGAAGTGCCGAAGAGTAACCTAGTCGAGCCCATAGCGTGTTATCAGCACAGCAGACCACACTTCGCTATGCTGAGCAAGGGTGCCTGGAAAAAGGATTAGTTGCGAGGATCAACGGTCCATGTTCCAAGTCCAAAATTTTCATGACCCCTCCTTCAGGTGAGTTTCGACACGACCCCTCACCACCACCAGCCTCGGGAGTGTCCCCCATTTTCGAGCCCCCCCCCCACCCCGACAAAACTCAACTATGATTCATTCGTCGACAACTGCGCAACGCACGGTTGACCCTGGTTGTAGCCCCTCGAATATTCAATCCCATCTCCCATCTCCCATATCCCTACGATTTTATGCGTATACCATTCTGGAACAATCTCATAGGGATAAATTGACTCCGGACACATTATCCTTTTTAACGTCCAAGTTATTCGCCATGTTTGGCAGCACAATTGTATAGCGGTTAATGAACAGGATGTTATATGGTTTCATTGTCTTTAGCTGCCTTCTCCACTGAAAGCATAGCATCGATGAATCACAATATATTATGCCAAGTGCGTTGACTGGTACGATTCGGCCGACACATGCATTTATTCACTGCCGTTTTATGATACGGACCTGTACATTCCTGCCACAGCTATTATTATATAGGTGAGCACGAGGTTGCTAAAGGAATCTGAGCGATTCTTAGGAGCATTCTGGACCCTTGAAGGTTGAGAGACTTGTCCCAGCTGTATCACGCTGAGAGTGTCATTTCAATCGGCCCAGTAGTTTTTCACCGCTGAAATAGATTTTCGGCCCTTCTTCAAAAGCTGTACATAATCCGGGCGCGGGGGGGGGGGAGGGGCGAGGTTGGTATAGTAACGAGAAGGTGTTGACCACAAAGTGCGTATGATTCATAGGATCAATTTCCGAATTGTCGCGAAGGCAATGATCGCTCCGAGGGAATCCGGGGTGAACCATGGATCAAATCCCGCCGCAACCAAAACCACTTCTCCATATAGGATGGCTGGGTTGTATCGGAATCGTCTGGGACGATAAATTACAAAATTGATGAAGACTAGCCCTCACATTCAGGGAGATCCACGGGTCAGGGAAATTTTGGCCGATGCCTCTATGTTATGCTTCAATCGTTTATTCATCAAACCTGAGCCTGGCAATGAGACTACATTTGACTTATCCAACATCTCATATCTACAATGAATACGTCGTTCTTTCTCCCCCAAGACGCCCTATCTTTTACGAATCCGTTTCCAACCACACCTCGAAAGTTCGTTGATCGTTGTCCACATGTCATTATAAACCACAGATCGCATTCAAACTTCACTATACTACTGGTACAATTGTGAATGACTGTTGAATGCATGGCGCATCTTCAACATTGATTGCTTAATTTATCAATACGGAATGATTAATCTCTGACCTTTTGTGCTCATTCTTCCCAGCATTCCCTAGTCCAGCTCAAAGTAGGCTATCTATAGCGTCTGAGTCAGATCTTTACAATATTCCATCATTCAGACTTTCTAGCAGCTCATTATTCAACAACTAGATATTAATCAAACGAAATATGTTCACTGTGGAAGAATCGTCCCGAGCATGAGCAGAGCAACATGTGTTCTTTAGAATTCAAGCTGTTCCTACCCTATCCTATGCTAAGAATGACTCCAACATATCGACATACAACAACTGAGAGCATTTTATTGGAAATTATGGCCACATCAGTGACGGTACCTACGCCATTCTATGTTGGAGGAACTATTCCTAACTAAGTTTTCTGTTTAATAAGATCGATTGGCTTTTTATTGGATTTTGATCATGGTCCTTCTGAACTGACGTATCGCAGCCATACAGAGTGCATCACTGAGTGGAAGATAAAAAAAGGAATTCGCCCAATTGCTTATCAGAGATTTCCGATCGGATGTGGTGCAGAGGGAAATGGCGCTTTTACCACGTGCGCGGTCCGGAGATCAGATCCTGGTTCACGCGCCATTTGAGCCGACCAAGCTTTCCATCCCTCCGGGGTCGGTTATGTGGTGCTAGACGTGCTCGAGAGGATAAAAATACTGACTTGTACATCGGCTAGCCCCCGTACGTCATTGTATAGGCCAAGTCGTATACTTTTACCACTATGCTTCTGGATAGAAGTAGGATACGTGACGCAGTCGAAAACGGAACCCTCAGCGCCGAATGCTTTATCCCTATCCCTTATCACAGATTTCCATCTGTCCTTGCGTAATGGGGTGAGCTCGGCCCCTAGACCCTTCCCCGACCCTTCGCTCACCCTGCGGCATGTTCCCATTCTTTCATTTCTTCAGCAGAAAAGTCCTGTTGAATGGGAACGATGTCCAGTCAAAACGATGTTCAGTCCTGGTCATTCGAGTGAACTATTTATACTAGACTATACTATACTTGCTCTATTACTGCATCGATTGCAAACGAGTGTAAACATGTAAAACACTACTATGAGTTTACCACGGCGAATTCCAGGCATTTCTCAAATGATTCGAACAGGGCTTTCCCCACGAACGTAGTTACACGTTGCAACTCCACAAGATAAAAGCAAAGCATTCTGCTTCATTCATACTGTACATATTGATCGTTACGAGTTTCGTAAATAGTAGCAGATCGTTGAAAAGTTTTAGCGCATTTTTTCTCTTTGCGCCATCATTCATCTGAAACCATCAAAGGTACATCATTACAGTAACCATCATTACTGTCCCATTTGGGCGGTGCTTGCTGTTAAAGTTTTGATTTCTCGAAATGTTGGCATGAAGGCAAATGCCAGTCGGCGTATGAGCAACAACCAGTCTCATATAAGCATAGCGCAAGACGACGAGCATCTCTCCCCTTTTTACTTCTGACGCTACTAGTAATACGAACTGTGCCTGCCGGTCCTGTTTGCCCCTAGGACATCATCAACACTGCTTACCAGCCCTATAATCGAACTCGAAATGTCATCCCTACACTTTTATTCTCTTTAGTTGAGCTGCATCCGGGTTGAGAAAAGCTCCTATGGAATGATTCATATAACTTGAAGGCTTTCGGAGAGCTGAATTACTCCAGTAATGCTTTAATCGATATGGGTTCCTTGACGATGTTTTCCATAGGATGGCCGGCGTTTTTTCCGGAGAGCTTCAAGCTTCGTTGATTATTGATCGATGAATACGTTAATCATTTCGGAATCATGTCTGCCTGCCGACCAGGGGTTGTTCGTCCAGTCAGCAGTATTGATCCTTACTGGCCTCGCAACTTCTAGCCGGCAGAGACCGTATCACCCTCTGAATGCTTCCACCCTGAGTCACCTAAACTGCTGCCACCCGTTCCTGAAGCGCTATGACAAAGCTGAGCCGGGTATCAGTCGGGTCATTTCAGATACGCGTCTTGTAATGCCCAGCTGATGCATCGGCCCGAATAGTCATTGCCCTCCATTATACGCCGGTGCTGCTTTCAGCACTGTGTCCCTCCTCCAAGATTTCTTGAACGGCCCCATTGATTGTGTTCAGGCCTTCTGAGCACAACTTTTTTTGTTTTGGTACTTTCAAGGAAATAAGCTATGCTAAACCGAGGCAATAGCTTGTCTTCAGCAGAATGCACCAGATCTCACTTCTGGAAACTCTCAAAGGTCATGTAAATGACAAGGTAGGTGAGTCAGGAGGACTGTTCATTGTTTAGAAAATAAAATACCTACAGCATTAATAGGATCGATTCGATATGTTGTGGGATTTTATCGAATTTGAGCCTGGTCTGTTTCAGGGAAATTCAACAGCACGTATTGCTCAGGAATTCTTCTGAAGCCACAAAGGTTTCCACTCTACATTCCAGCAGAAATAGTTCTTGTTTATTTTCCAGGCACCAGTAGAGATATGTTTGTAGCTGATGTGATGTCATCGTTTGAAGGGTTTCTCAGTGAGGAGCACTATTTCTCCTCCTTCTCCGTGTTTTGGTTGCCGTCTATTGTTACGCTTTGTGTCATATGATCCTGTAGTACTGGTGGATTTACCAAAAACGAGCATCGGCTTCGGTCGATAGGTTTTGTTCCCCGATCCTTCGTTGACCTGAAGAAAGTGATGCATCGCGTTTACTGCTTCCTGGCCTTATTGCGACTGGATTTTATGAGCAGTTCACCAGTCATATCGCGCAATGCTCATCCGTAGACCTGTGCAGAGAATCGAAATAAGAATAGGTCAGTTGTAGTTCTTTCTTTGCTCCTTTTTCATCAAGTAGTCCAGCATATACCTTCCACACTTCACTTTGGTCAAGTACACCGCTTGAGCTTTCGCCATTGAGCTTTGAAGGTGGATTCCGCGATAAGGTAAAAGATAGAAGAACGGGAAATCACCTGGTGGAAAGACAAGTGGACGCGCTAAGGGTGAGGACCAACACACAATTCACGGCACAGGATATGTCACCGGCAATCATCGCTCCGTTATCGACGCGGCACGCCCACCGACTGGCTATCCACTCTTCGCAGGACTCTAACCGTTTAGCAGAGAGAGACAAACAGACAGACAGAGACAGAGAGAGGGCAGTAGCGTCGGAGAGAGCAAAACCGATTGAGCCGCGCCAATGGAAATCAACGGGCAAGGGGTCCACTTTCTTACGTTTTGGGCCCTTCCCCATGGTTTCTTCTGCACCCTAGACCCCTATCACCTCTACGGTGATTTCTAGCGAGCAGTCGTTCACTGCTGAACTCAGTCTCTAATTCCACATGTCAAGAGCACACATGTAAATAATGCAATGTTATATCGACGATGGATATCTAATAGATGCTATCATATAAATGGTACTCGTCGCGAGCACGAGTGTAAACGGACGCTGACCACACGCACTGAACAGCGAAAAACACGACATACGTTGGGGGTAAAAGCACATTCCACGAATATCCGAATTACTCTTGTGCATTGTCTGAGTGCACTGATCCACCTGGGCTGCTTCATATCAGTGTATCGAAAACTAGCGCTTATCCGCAACAAAATTGGATAAGTGGAGGATACAAGGGGTCGTATCAGGGCCCTTCAAGGGGAATGGTCGTAGAGGCGTGGCCATCCTCTACTCCATTTCCACCCTGGCGGATAGCTTAAAGGCTGTGGACTCCCCCACTTAAAGGAATCTTGCGCGGAAAATTCTTGCACTCTTTCCTAACATGAATATGTCCGTTGTGATCACTGGAAATAGCACACAAAGTTTCACGCATGAAGATTCGGTTTCTGAAGAGAAATAAACGCACAAAAACTACACGTTATGAACCATCGAAGGACCAGGAGGCAGAGCCAGGCGAGGCATTGAAAGAAGACGACGTTTGGCCGGCTACGTACCAGGCGACGTAATGAGAGAATCGGGTTAAAGCGCGCGATTTCGGAGAGTGGGGACAAATCGATCGATGAAATAGGATGGAGTAGAAGTGTAAGATGTGAATGCAACGAAGCAGAAGGCCAGAAAGAGCTTCTAGTGAATGCACTCCAAGAACCAAGTTTGAGCATCTCCGTCGCCAGCATTCGTGAAAGACGTCCGTGGGCAATTCGAACGCGTAGCAGCGTTTTCGAATTTTCGAATTTCTAATCAAAATGAAAGCAATACTTCGGTTCTTTTCACTATTATCGCGGATAATGAGTCTCAAGCCAGTGATCTATGGCTGAAATAGAATCATGATTTTTCCGCGCATGATTCCTTTAAGCGACTTTAGTGGTCTCGTAGGACTATCAAAAATTGGCGTTGAGGTGACCTTCTTTGGCAATGTGCAAGCTTTTGTCGGGAAACGAACTTTCCTTAAATCAACTCCAGCAACATTTGCGGACCCGTAGGACCCTTCCAACAATTGGCGGGGAAAGAAAGTAATCGGCTCAAGGAGAGAGTGCGTGGCAGTGTCCCTGCATGCGCAACCAACTCCCATCGCCTCTCCCTGATGATATTCTTTGCGGTTCAAGACCTGCGGCTCCTCTACGCGACTTGCACTGCGGCGGACAGCTCCAAGGCTACCCCGCTTCTGCGACTTGCAGGGTATTGCGTTGCGGACCCTTTCAAGGATTAGCGAGCATCGGGTCAGCCGTACCTCGACTTACAATGCCTAAGCACTAAGCCTATAGCTACGTCGCTAATCACTTTATGTATGATATTGGTGTCGTACATTGTGCGGGTTTGGCGAAACCACTCCATACGGCGAGGCGTGTAAAATAGTCGCGAACATGTTAGATCGGGAACTTTCAAATCCATTGTGTACAGCTTCGATGAGACTAGTCCAGCACGGAACGCAACGGATAAAACAAGGAACCCGTTCATAGGTTTTGGCTATTTCTCTCGTTTTTTTTTGCGATACGTCATGATCACTTCAAGCATTTCTATCGGCGACTAATTCATAGTACCAGCTATTTTTGAGGATCTCAAATGAATGCTGAATACTCACACTTTATGCTTGTTCATTTTTTTGTTAATTAACTATGATTCGACTCATCAGGTTGCGCATTTAGGTGCTTTCACTCGTCTAACTAAAAAATTTCAACGCTTAAGCTCTAAGATTGGGCTTCTCAGGTATGATCCTCACTCCGGCACCACTTAGCACCTTCACCTTGATGACACCGGGCCGCCTTCGAATCACGAACCTCTTCTTAAGAGGTACTCTTCCCACGACAAGCGAATCCTCGTCACTAGCACTACGTTTGTATTGGTTTCACTGCTCAAATCGTCAAGTGAGAGCTTCAGGGGCCTAACTTACATAACAGGTCCTGACTACTCAAATGGTAAGGTACTTTCAAGCTGCAGTCAGGGGCAGATATCACTTCAAGGGTATATTCTCGAAAATATGTAACCGAAGAAAGTGCCCGAAAAGTTTCGAGGAACCTTCAGTGATGCTCCCCTATCGCATGGCATATCGCACCTACAACTTATGTAGTTGCTAGATTATCGCGAAAGCTATCTTCAAACCAATACTTTACGAAGTTTCTGCAAACTCAATCAAAGGACCCCCCCCCCCGTTGAGCTATTTGGACATAACAACGAACTTTCTTTGTAACTGTCTGACCATCCATCAAAAGGCAGATGGGTTCCAAGTGTACCAAATGTTGGTGTGGAAAGTGATCCTCAAAATTTGTATGTTTGTTTTAGTGAACGTTCTTTGATGTGGAGGATTCTTGTCAGACTTTTCTTACATGTGGCTGAAGCTGAAGTGGGAGCTGTCATCTCATATTGCCGTGAAGTGTCACCCCTATGCTCCAATCGCCAAGGCATCACACGCTGACTAATCAAAACAGTCAAGAAATACTCTCTAACGCCACTTAAAGGAATCGGATTCACACTGGTAACTATCGGAAAATTGTGAACTACCGTCTCATTTTCTCTTTTTATGGTTCGGAGAGATCCATCCCGGAGCGGACCATCATTTTGCCGCAACTTCGTAGAGAAAATTGGATTAAATGATATGGAAGGCAGACCGTTCCGTTGCTCTGACTATGGCCAATCTAGTGATCAAGGAACTCACCTTTAAGAAATTCTGTAGGGAGCAAAGAGGCATCGAACTGACAAGGAAGAAAAGGTGGGACGGTTGAAGCCTTTGCAAGTGGATCTTAAAAATAAGTTAAAAGTAAATATACATAACTAAAAAATACAATTAATGTAGGCATTGAAACAGTCACGAACATTCGTACTTTGAATATATTGGCAACTGTGGCTTCGCTCCACGTTCACAGATATTGCCACTGGCAAACGAAGCCGATATATTTCCTGGTATTTCTCAAAAACAAGACCAAAAGTAGAACATGAATAGGAGCCGTTTTTTGAGCCACTAGATATGTCTCAGCCATCATAACTAGGGCTATAAGGATCGTCAGTTTCGAATGGCACACAAAAATTACTCGCAATTTATTTGTTGAATTGAAATGTTTGATTGAAATTGAGAGGATCGTATCGTTGTTGACCACATATAGATCAGCTTCTCATTATAATAATATGATTGCAATAAAGTCCTTTTTATGCGACTCTTGGCATTGCTGGTCATTGTTATCGCTGTTTCCAGCACTCGCGCTACGATCACGATCCCGTATACGTAATGTATTTTGGAGCAGTCCAAAATTTTTCTTCTCTAATTGTTCTGGTAGGAAATGTTTACTAGATTTGTTATGGTAGACGATGAGTTATATGCCGGAGGTATGTAGGTTGTCTCAGCACTGCATGTTAGGTTGGCGTGCATGTCTGGCACAGCGTTATACGTGGCGCTCGCTATCGCTCATGGCCTGGCGGGCAGAGGGAGGGGGAGGGGAGACTTCAGGAAGAAGAAAAATTGTTCTCATCCTCCCTCAGAGTTCTTTCCTTCCCTAAGGCTCATTGCTAGTATAAGGTATTGTAACTGGCTCGCTTAGTTGAGTGTCTCCTTCTAATGAAAGGACACCTTGTGCTTGAAGTATGCTTCTTGTCGGACACACTGGAACCCCAAGACATTTGCAACGATGGTAATAATGGGCGAGAACAGACGTAACGCAGTGGCAGAGAGAACTCGTCATCTCACTATGGGTAGTCAGGTCTGCTCAGATTAACCAACCTTCCTATTACCTTGGTAAATTAACACATTGACGACAGTGCGCGTTTTGGCTTTTTTGGCCACGTGAGACAGGTACGATCTCGCGAGCGCGGCCGCCGCACCTAGCAATCGTAAATATTGAATGATAACTCTGAAAAACATCAACTGTAAGAAACAATTCCAGCAATACTCAATGCGTAGAAGATTATCGATGATGTAGTGGCAAAATATCGATTAAAAGAGCATGTAATGGTAACGAAAAGGGAGCCTTCATCCGTTTTTCTTGGTGGATGCCAAATTTATTTTCGATGTGGATGCGCCAAGTGAAACATATATTTTTCTATCACTTTGAGTTTCTATCAACTATCAGTACCCTTTCTTACCGACATGTTAACGAGAATAGGAGGAAAACGAGGAATAAACCGATTGCCGATTCCGCTGTGCTTGAAAAACCTCTTCTAAACTGCAACATTTTCGATCATACTCTGACCCATGTCGTTTCCACCTATGCTATATTGTAATCCATAGAATAGAGATAAGCAAATTGGGAAGAATCCCCGGATACGCTAGAAAAAGGGATGACAAGGGTGAGACGCGCAACCGCGCCTTAATGTCCAACGAGGTGTACAAAGTGAGTCGCGCTGCCGCGTCACAGTGTTGTCAATGTGTTAGATATCAAATCTACACCATAATCAAAACAATACACCACAAAATTGAACGTAAATCTATCCGCTCAACAGATTCACGCCTGGAGTGGCCCATATAGCCTGTTAGATGTGTGCTCGTGGGACCATGGCAGCCCATATGGGTTGTTGCAGTGGATAGGACAATAGACACCATTGGTGGACGACATCCCTCTACGCATTTGGGGGGGGGGGGAGGGGTGTTCAAACTCCAAAACCAAACTCCCTTCCATCAGTGGCACCTAAATTACGCAACTAATCCCGTCGCTAAACAGCTACTTTGACCATTGGCTTTGAAAACTCATCTAACGATCAAATTCGTACAGTCGTTTCATTGAATGAAAGCAGAGATGTAAAATGAACACACAGTGGAGGAAGGTAATGATAAAAAATCAGCGCTCGATGATAAAAATAAGAACTGCCAAGGCCGTGGAACAGCAGAAGAAAGAAACAGGCAGCGGTGAGTGGCACCCATGTGGAGTGCGCTCGAAAAAAAAATGTAATAAACACTGATTAGCTGATCTACCATGATCAATTTTCGCCATTCTTGTGGCACTCCTTTGGCCAGAGCAATCAGTCACAAACGGATTTCATGGAGCCCTTAGGTGTCAAGCCAGAATTTTCAGTGAGAGCTTTGAAAGGAGAGCATCTACATCACGTTGTGCTCCTCCGTCGAGAGAAAATCCCAGGGAAAAAATTGGTGAAACGTTGTGGCAGACTGCAAGGACGAATGCAAGAGCCGTCTTTCTGAACGACATAGAGAGCAACGACAGCACAGGCTGCGGCCATACCCTCAGGGGTAGGCAGTGCAGTGAGAAGTCCGATCTCCCTGTGAAGGTTCGCGGGTCAAATTCTATGTTGGATTTAGCTCCACTAAGCTAGGTTTCCGTAATCCAGAGTCGTTCCATTTCAACCAACCATCGCTAGCGGTGATAAAAATACTTCCATGTACCCCACTATACCTATACAGTCCAGCCTACGCCATTGCATAGGAAAAACCCATCAAATGATTCTGCAGAACGGAGATGGAATGCGTGGCACTCACAAGAAAAGATAAGGCTGATGCCAGAGTAATCCCTCGAATCGAGCGACAGATAGCGGACTTTAAACCAGCCTAACGGAAAGCGGCAATATTCAGTTCAAGCTCCATCTCATCTCAGCATTATTTCATAGATATTTGTCGATATACTGTTTTCATTATAGGAATTATAATTGAAATTATTGAAATTCAGTATACATCGCTCAGCAGCTGCTTATGATGCTAGCAAGGTCAAGATGTGCAGTCGCTTTTATTTCCACACTACAGCAGATTTGAAAGCCGAATAAACTCTTTCATATAGAATGCACGATTTCTATTACAAGATGGTTTAACGAAGTCGTTGAACGGCATCATAGCCTTCATCACTGCTGTTTTTAGCTGCAGTTCGCCTTGCAACTTTCACAGGAACACTAGGTTATAAATAAAGCTCCGCACCAAGCATAGCATAACTTGCAAAGCAGTTGCCCGGTAAGCGAAAGGTGAAGGGGAGGAGGGTTGGCCCAATTTGGCGAATGTTCTGTTCACAACACAGTTTCTTTTGAAATTTATAGTAATATTCCGCATAACTACTGGAAGTAGTTTCATGGCAAGTGGCTCCAATTACCAGATGCGCGGTCTAAAGGTGAAATCAGCCTAGGTTTGAGGTCATGCTGTAAGGCTTCAATAATTCGCACATAGTTTACTCGCCCCAGACTTTTTCTTACGAAATACAAAGATTTCACATCTTCTCCTCTGGCCGTCAAGCCCAAATTGTATGTCAATCGCATCCAAATGTCATTACTATTCCCAACCAAAACAGAATGTGTGGCGCATCCCAGGAGGAGAATAATCGATGCCGGATTCCCATACCCTTTATCTTTCGTCGAGCTCAACCGTATCAGATTAATTCACGGACATGATCACTTAGTCTACCATTCGTCCTTTCAATTGAATTCAAGCTCAAGCAAGTGTAGCTTGAAACAGAACTTTTTCTGACCTCATTTTATTTTCGACCAGATTTTCTTTTTTGAAGTCACTAGCGGGCGGCCATTATTGATTCCAGAGCACTTCACAGGCGGCCGAATCGAATGGCTTCCCGTTAGTGCTGTGGACGTTCTTTGAGCCTAATCATAGGCTATTTTTGCTCTGTGGTATACCGTCCGCCAGTCGAAGTTTATGAATGCATTGTATTCCATCTGCGATTGCAAAATGATTAATTTAAATCATTGGTCCAATTTCCTCTTCTCCTCGCAACTGAGAAGGTCTAATGCGGCAAAGATGTAGATAAGGAGCAGCTCAATCACTGAACTCTGGTCGGTTAATGAAGCAAATGCACGAGCTGGAAAACATGTGCTTTATACGCCCTTTCGAGTATTCAGGTGCATATCAGAGGATTGTTCTTGCCGACTGGCCAACCCTAGGGTGATTGTAGAGGTGTTGGCACCAAATTACAGGCGAATATTAGGCTCATGCACTTTCTTGAAGCAATTTTCGGCTTGTGCGATGCAGGAGTGCGCTATCGATTCACATGCCATTGCAAAAGTAGTGCGAAGAACAAAAAAGCCACCGCCATGTGTGCTTCATGGAGAGTTCGATAAACTTTCTCCACCACAAAGAAAGCCGACTTCAACGAATTGTCGTCTTCGTCTTTGAATAGAGCTGAACTTCCACAGGTGCTACGTGAATTTTATGGGTTAAACGTGAACCCTGTTGCTGCCAGCAATATCTCAGAAAGTGGGCGAAGCCATGAGAGAGAGAGCGCACGCGTGCCAACTGTGGCATAGGAAGTGACCCTCTGACGACACCTGTCGCGCACGTCAAGTCATCTCAGGGCGTTTTGAATGGCAACATTTCGCATGTTTACACTGTGCCGTTTCGCTCTCACACTTTCTGTAGACCCCCTGGACTTTGTAGAGGTGAGAAACCCGAAATTTTTCATACTAAACCGCGTCCCTACACCAACCTTCACATATAGTAGCTTTGCGAAAATCATCCATATTTAATCAATTGACTTGTTTTTTAGCACAAGCATCTACGTATTGATTTTTGTTTGCCCATGTAGATGAATTATAAGCTCTTCAACTACTCAACCAACAGTTGTAAAGTCAGGTGATTTTGAAGAAATCGAACAAAGACTTGATAGTGATGAAGCGTTGCCGAGAAACATTTGTTCACGCAACGCGACTTCATTTCTCACCGCCAACACACCTCTATGAGGTTCGCAATCACTCGTATTTATTTATGAACAGAATAGTAAACAATGTGGAATGGAAAACATCGGAATTGACATTGATGAATTGACTTTTTCATTGTTTTGAAAAGATCATGCAAATCAATTCCTTTTCAAATCGGTCTTTCAACATTACGACGTAATGTTTCTTGCTTCTTCAGTATGTACTAGTAAAATTGTTTTTGGACCTTTTTTGAGTTGTTTCTGTCAGAAAACCTAAACTGCGAGTAGTGTTTGAGCATATGCTTGTTTCCTTAAGCCTTTTTTGTTGATTTCTGACCAGAGATCACTTTTAGCACCCTAACGACAGCGCGGTTCACATGTGTCTCGCACTTTCACACGGACGAGACTCGTTTTGGTTGACTTGTGCCTCTACTTTCATGATCCAAAACTGTTCATATCCATTTTCGGATACAAAAATACACTACCCTCATTACCAATTATAAATCTATTGGAATTAATGATTATTAATCGTAAAAAAATCGTTAAAAAGAGGTACATGTGCACGCAACGTCAGTCGTCAATGTTTCAAGGAGCCTTTTTCCTGCTACTTGCTCTGTCATAACACCCCTAGGAGTAATCATAAACAAACAAACAATAATGGGAAATTTTCTGTGAACCAACTAAAGGGAAATCAGCCATCGTTGAAAAACAAAGGCAGTTTTTTGATTTGGCCTCGTCAACGAATTCGGGGGCGTCTCTACAACAATGCAATTCATATGAGTAATCACCTCATTCATTCAAGTTACTATTAGTCAACCAGAGTGAGTACTAATTAGTCATTCTTTTTGTAGGAATAGAGTCATTCAAAGTCATTCTTATTTCTACACTTTCACTCTGTCTTCTTCACGTCATTGCATCAATCGGTCCCGGTCAGGTCACAATTTGTGTGTGTGTATCTATTAGGGCAAACGACCATTAGTGATAAGCAATCTTATCGTGGGGCGATTCAATGGCATCAATTCTGCCATCGACCCTTATTTAGACATTGTTGACCTTTCTGCCAACAATCGCAGCCAATTTCTGTCTGCTAATATTCATAGCTAGAGCCGAACGTGATGCAGGCGCCCGACGGCGGCCCAAAAGGCGATCGAATATGGTGTGATGGCTGGTGAGTCTTTTAATGGCCTCATTTTTCTTCATTTCTAATTTCTCTGACCACCAGTTTTAGCATATCCTGGGTTCTCTTCAGAGTACGAAAAATTTTACTTGTCCGCTTTTCCGACCCTTTTATATTATGCTGCTTCGACGCTTTCCCCGCTCCCACCACCACTCTTTAGCACGGTTTGAGGACATCTTGCAGTTTGGCATTTGCCTAGGGGCATGCGTAAACTGATTCTTTGTACTTCCCCACTCACTCCCCCCTCCCTCACCCCCAATATTTTCATGTTCATCGTTTTTGTCAAACTTAACCATTATCCTCCATGTCCGCCTTTCTTGAAACCTGGGCATTTTGATCTTAAACAGTTGTTATTCTTTGTGTGCCACACAGGTTTTGTACGGTGGAAACTTTATTGAGACTGACGTTTCGGCTAACTCATCGTTCTCAAACTCCTGAAAGCGTTTTGAAACACTCAAATGTTACCTATCCGCTCATTATTATCTACATTTGACCAAGCACCACGCAGGCTAATGAACTAACGACTGGAAACCCCAAGAATGGGTCACCTACCTCAACTCCGCCAGCACCACCGCTCTTCACTCAACAGCCTCCCTCGATGCCTTGTACAATGCCTCGATGTACAAAACCTGTGTCGCACACAAAGAATAACAACCGTAACCGTTATCTTTCTTAGTTGGGAACCACAAAAGTGTTATATGCTGCACCAGTTATTTTTCCTTCTCTCTCTTTTAATTACAAACACGCAAGTAGGCAGTAATGAAAGAAGCAGTAAAACATGTTCTTCATCTGTCTCATATTAAACTCCGCTTTGGCTGTTTTCCAATGACATAAAACAGGTTCTGGTTAGAGAACGAACGCAGCTGAACACTCACGCTTACAACTACACAATCCAGTTAAAAAATTAGTAACAATAGGACGACATTTTGAAAACAGCCTTTCAGTCAGAATAAAAATAATGAGAGAACTTAAAGTGTAGTAACCAGAATAGTTTAATTATACACTAAACAAATAGTTTCACCTAGTTTGAATTCATAAAGCATATTCAACACCTGATATTTCTAAGTTTCTGATATGAGCAAAATTATGAAATCTAATGTCAACACGTAAAATTATTGAGACCCGCAAGATTTCCTCTATCTATTTACTTGATTACTTCATTCGCAATCCTGTTGCGAACATTTTGAAGCTCTTCAAAAATCCCCGTAAAATGTAGCGTCCTACTTTCAAAGCCACTGAAGGAAGTCCTCACTTTCACCTCACAATATCCAGTTCACCAGAACCATTTTGAATAATAATTGTTGATACAAATGAATGATAACATTGAACGATCCATGCGTAAGCTATTGTTTTTCTTGAGCCGTATTACACACACCTCATAAAAACAGTAGGCAAAAATCAAGGCAAATGTGTGGTACATTTACGATGCACCTATTACACTTCTTTTAATTGTCCAGTTTTCAGGATGTTAAAAAAAAAACTTGACTACACTTGTTTTGGCGTATCCTACTTTGACGACCTTCTAAAGCAGTAATAATCCCACATATCTGCCTTTCAGATCCTTTTCAAGGCTATTGAAGCTCCAACTAAACCAAACCGGGAGTCTAATTTGTCGTACTCTTACTTCCGTTCTCTCTCTTTCAGTTCTAAAGCTACGGACACGAAAGAGAGGGCATTCATGTGAGTAAGCTACTTGCAGTACCTAGTTCTAAGCCCTGGGTAAGAGGAGTACTCCAAAAGATGATATGAGTAATTTACTTTGTCCTTGACGTTTCCCCTCTCCTGGGCTTAGTTCAGCGTCACTTCATCGCCATTTTTAAAGGCCCCATCTTGCGTTGAATGCCCCTTCCCCCTCCCTCCTCCCGTCCAAACCATGAGTGCCGTAGTGAATGCGAAAAGTGACAGGAAACCTGTAACCAAGATCCTATTTCACAGATGTGAATCACTGAAATGACGTCGAACTTGTGAAAAATTAATCGTACGTCGTTAATTTTATGGAATATCTGCCATAGAAAGGATTTTTCCTTTCTATTACCTACTATGAGTGATGTTTGATGTGTTTGACCTTACGAACAGGAAGTAGGAACATGATTGCCTTCATGATGGCTGAAAACCCTCTCAGCTCATTTATTATTACACAAACGATTCAAATTCTGACGAGGGTCAATACAATTATTTGTTTTGTTACAGCTATGATATGGTACACTTCGGTCACGCTAATCAATTACGTCAAGCAAAACAATTTGGCAAGAAACTCATTGTCGGCGTGCACAACGATGAAGAGGTCGGTTCCCGCCACGAATGGCAATTTTTCACGAACTGTCCGGGATTTATCAAGAGGATGCCGGGTCATAAGGAGAACTTTTTGCTGCCCAGATCGAAGTTCGCCACGTTCTACGTGTGATTTGTAAAAACTAGGTAAAAATGTCGCAGGAATTCAAATTGGAATGGGACAATGGTGTAAGAGACAATTAGTGCTCCAGTCTTAGAACATCTGTCAGCCAAGAGACTAGGCAATTGCGTTTTGTAGTGTTGTTTGGGAGCTATCACATGTGCACACTATCACAGCATCTCTGCTTCTTCACTCCCTATAAAAGGCTCAGTCCTAGTATGAACAAAAGCGTACGCTTTTCCATCTACGTCCTAACCCTTTGGTTGCCAGAACTCTTGTAACCTTTACGCTCTAGCCGAGAAACACGTGATTCGGGATCGTGTTCCATCCGCGGCAATGGGCATACCCAATAACTCATCATCCTTGTGATAACATTTGGCTCGCATACAACTGCGAACAGAAAAAAACATTACTGAGAAGGAAAGCGAAAATTACCAAAGATTCAATGAATGAGAAAATACATGAAAGGATAAACGATAAGGCATCGGCATTGATCAAATCATTTTGGGATACACCACGCATACTCCTTCTACTCGAAGTTGTAGTGGCTTTTGGGAGCAATTTGGTCACTGCTTTCATTTTCCCAGACAAATCAGGTAAAAGTTAACCGATTAGGAGGGTAGCATGAGGCGGCAGCGGCACTATAATTCAATGTTAAAAAGCAGTGTCACTAGCCAATACAAGAGTTACGCTGAGAAAACACATACAAGTAAAAAATAAAAAAATGGAAAAGAACATAATACACCGAAAACGTGACGCAACGAATAAATGGGACAAAAAACGATTAGGAAACAAAAATCAATGCACAATAGATCGTTTGTTCAGATCACGATGCATAAAGGCCCACCAGTGTTCAACGAGCAAGAACGCTACAGAATGGTTGAAGGTATCAAGTGGGTTGATGAGGTCAGTCAATTGAAGCCATTAATGAGCGCCAACATCACCTGAAGCAGTGCCATCTTGGAACTTCTCTGTTTTAGCCCGTAATATTAGGTACCGGATAACTTAGTGTCGTTTTTTCACCACGAATTTCGGACCACCAATATTTTAATTCAGAATTCGGGGAGTGGAACAGCATATTCATCGAATGACCCAATAGCTTTTTCCCATTCACCAGTATGAGTTGAAACCTCCTACGATAAAAGCTAGGAATTCTTTGAGTCGAAAATGAGAGGTAGGTCGGTTTCGACATTATCTGACAGATCATCCCTCTCACTTGCTGAGTTAGGCCTGGACAAAAGAAGTATATAGTTAGTTAGAGTAGGGTCTCCACTGTATGGTGGAAAAGTTACAACCTACCAGCTCAACTGGACAATTTTTCCCGGAGTCTTTTTTGTCACATGGGGTCAAAAGCGCACCCTTTTCGAGCACACGTGAGTAGCAGATGAGCACATTTATTAGAATTCCTTGTGCAATCAACTTCGTTGAAGCGTTTTTGCATCATCGATCACTCACTGCTAAGGTGTCCTACTATTTCAGCACAAGACTGGTGCAGCCCCGTCTCGACTGATTTAAAGCAAGTCCAGGAACGAATTTGCGGGCCAAAAGCACCTATGGAAGTTATAGGTGAAAAGTGGTCGAACGTAAAGAGAAAACGTGAAGAAAACGCCCAACTGGGGCTTAGACAGGTACATGCCCTGCCGTTCAGGGAGACGTGTGTTGGACGAGTTGTCCGAACCTGCCCGTAGTACATGCGCTTTAATTGCAACTGCTGGCAAATAGCTGCATGCTTGCAAATACATAACTACTTGCCAGCAATCGAAATTGAAGCGCTTCAATTGCGTTCTTATGGAATCGACCTCATACAGCGCGGCGGTCCCGCAACGATCGCTAGTCATGCGCGGTTTCTGCACAGCGTATGTTGGACGATCCGCCTCTTTATGGGTGATCCGCCCCCTCCAAGAGGACTTCGACCCCTTCCAGCGCAATTTTTAGAGGTAGGCTTTGAAATTAAAGTCATTTCCTATAAACTTTAGTTGGGCTGGGGCATGTTTTGACCGCCTAATGACCAAGTAGTTGAAACCCTGCCTGGACTGTTGCTTTAATTAGGGCCACCTTTTTGACGACGATTGCGGGCATCACTTTAAAGACTTCACTATTTTGAGAGAAGTATGAAAAGCCGATTAGCATTTTAAATGGTAGTATCCCCTCCAACAAACGCAATGTTGGTTTGGTGGGCAGGAGTTGTACAGCAAGAATTTTGAAGCATTTGGTACACACATGCGAATTTGCACACTGGACCCAGGAATTTTCAAAAAAAAGTATAAAAATTGAGGGGAAGTTAAATTGTGAACCAACAATAAAAACAATAAGCAACATATTTCGCAGTATGAATGAGCAAAAAGGATTTTCTGAGATACCGATTTTCCATAGTAATCGGCCCCAAAACTTCCTGAACTCAGAAAAGCGACACTAAGATGTCCGGTACCTAATATTTTTGTTTCATTTTCCATAGCATGAAAGTACTGATTCAAGCAAAATTCTTCACATCCACTCTAGTCGATCCCATTTCTTGAAAAGAAGTGCATTTTCCAAGGCTCAGCACATAAAGCAGTACCGCTAACGGCTGATTGAGCAGTTTCGAGCGGTTCTTAGTTTCAAAGTTGGGATATGCTGCAACTTTTGCCGCGAAAAATGCGGTACCCCTCACTTTTGCCGTGGCTCCCGCTTCCATTGGCACATATAAATATTACAGAAGGATTTTCCGATAAGGTTGAAGAGGGGAAAGCTACCCTGGGGAAAGACAGGCGTACCTTCGGCACGCGATCGCAGCCTGGCATGACCGTCCCTCAGGCGCTATCGTCGCGGCACGGCGCACTGACTGGCTAACCATTCGCCGCGAGGCGTAGCCGTTTAGCAGAGGAGGAGAGAGAGAGAGAGAGCATTGCCTTCATCAGAGCAGCACCGATAAGAGCAGGGTCAACCGTGCGTTGCGCAATTTTCAAAATTTTTACGACCCCCCCCCCGTCGTTAGCTAATGTGACTTTTTACATATTTTAGACCCATCATCGGTGTATGGGCCGTCACCGACATGAGGAGGTGTGGTCAGTGGTACTAATTCTGCGCGCCTTGCCTCGCTCAGAAGACGGGGATGGAGGCAACATGAAATTTCACTCATTAAAAAGAAGCGGTATCCAAATTTTTGCGTGAACTTAGGCATGTCAGTAATCGCAGAGATTTCTATTCTCAGAAACATACCAAGCTTTTTTAAAGGTAGCAAATTTGCTTTTCAAGTGAATAACCGAACCTTGCAGCGATTACGTTACGATACAAACCTCCCCATTCAAAAGGTCATATCTTTCTTCAGAAGCGGTATCATGAGATGAGAGACAAAAATTTAGAATCTCCAAATTTCTTCCTTTCTAAAAAGTTTTAAGCTTATTCAAATGTTCAATTGTTCAAAAAATAATCCCGTTGTTCCGTTTTTTTTTGTGCAGACGCGAGTTTTCATCATTTAAAGGCTCATAACTTCCTTCATTATTAACATTTCAGATTTTCAAAGCTAATTGGAAGTAGAAGATTGACCTTTTCGAAAAAGCATAGATTTTTCTAAATCACCACTCTATGGAAAAATCGCCTTCTTGTTCCGCTTTTTCCTCAACGGCTTTTTAGGCCATTCACTTGAAACGCGAATTTTCAACCTTCAAACGGCCACAAGTTTTCTCAAAAGTGGTACATTGAGAAGTGGTAAAGACCACTGCAATCAGAAAGATCAGTTCTATATAGCATACGCTAGAAAGGAAACTTTTCTCCAGCCATAGCTTTCTACTAAAACTCTTGAGGTCAATCCACCGAATTGCACCTTCGTCCACTTTGGTATGGTATAAAAGCATGGAAGTTTCTCTAAGAGGATTTTTCGCTTGTGCTCACTGAAACACGATGTATTTTGGTAGGAAGTCTCGATCTGGGATGCCCCATTCAATCGTCAGCGGTGCGAAGTCGCAGTGACAGTTGAAAATCTTGCCACTCAGCCACGATTTGGCAGTTCTAGTTTTGTGAATGGTACTTGCGGTTACGATCCCCTCGTTGTTCTTTGCGGAACTGGCGGCTGATCCCAAATGAGAGTCACATCAATGCGGAAGTCAACAGTCTGGGTAGATGTCCAATTTCTCGAGTTCTGAGCCATTCTTCATAATTTTTTCTTCATCCGGCACCACTGTCCACCTCTACCTTACAATTAGAGGAATCTTCTACGGAAAGAGTGATCATTTTGTCTTGTGTGTAGTATTATTATTATCGAAACTAACATTTATGTTCCGTTCTTTTTGCTATGCTCATGAGGCTAGGGGCCTAAGGGGTATCGGTTTTCTGTAGTAATGGAGGCGGAGCTTTTTTCGCGGAAGATTCCTTTGATTCTAATGGGCTGCCTTCTAATCGTTAACCCCACCTCTAGACGGTGAGCACGTACCTTGTCGTAAACACCACCTTTTAACCCATGGACGACCGCGCGCTCTAAACGTCTAGCGTCTGTCTAGCGTGTGGGACCGCACGCCAAACACGCACGTGGCCCGCCGGCGGGCCATGCGGTCCCAGGAGACCGCATTTTTGCTTGATTATAACAATTGGTTAAATTGCAAACTTTCTGAGGTAAGTCGTCGTACTAATCAACCATACATTGTAACGCAGATGGATTATTAGGAATGTTCTGAAAAAGGCCAATGAAAAACACCTCAGAATATTAGTGTAACAGAAGTGTTTCGATAATACTGTGAAGTTGCAGCTACCGAAAACAACTGATTTCTTGAGCAAAATTTGCATTCAAAAATCGACTAAATTTGGAAACAAATGCTTCTTTCAGGCTTCTTTCTTTAGTCACTGTGGTGTCAATAACAAGTAAACGGTTACTAGCACACACTGAATTCCCATTTAGAGGCTTCAATTGAGACCTTAGTATAGCAAGCCTTCTTGACAGGGCACCCGTTTCCTGAAGCAACCAGAACTCTCACTTTTACTTACATGCTATTTGTATTAAATCTAATTTGTATTACACCCTAATGACAACAATGACTCGGTCCTATCGACTGAACCATGCAAAGAATATTACTAGTGTGGCAAAAATTGCAGTAAACATCACTTTTTCAAAAATCACCACAGGTGCTGGTTCTTATTTTGTGGGTCATGATGATATTTTTACCAACACTACCATTAGAAGTGTTTCTAGGCCTATTGTTTCTGGATTCCTCCCTAGAAGGAAGCAATTCGTGGACCACTGTGTACATAACCTTGTTAGGGTGTTGTGAACATATTTAGTAACAAAATTTCCAAAAATGTAAGAAGGGAGAAAATACAAGAAATTAGTTGTCATGGCCCGCCGCCAGGCCATACGGTCCCACACGACCGATTTGGTGTGGCCCGCCGGCGGCCATACGGTCGTCAAAGGGTTAATTAACCCATAACGGATGGCCAGTGTATTTGTTGCACACAGGGTAGGGTTTAAGTAGGCTTATGCGGACGGCAGGGTTAAAACGGTCCTAAAAAAGGTGTCCTTGTCTCATCATCCAAAAGAAGAGATTTCCGTTGACGACAACTCCGTAACCCGCATTTCCGCTCTAAAACTAGGGTGCAAAGGATGAATGGAACCTGCAGGTGAAATCATGGAAAAATGCGCAACAACAACTCCGAACAAGGATGTGGCTATATTCAGGGGAAGGGGTCTCGAGACGAGTGAATCATTCGTAAGCCATCCATTAAATAGTAAGCTTATGAAAATTAAAACAAAATTTATTGTAGGATTGTCAAAAACTCACTGGTCCAGGTACTGGGAAGATATGTTATTCCTCATTGCTGAGAGTATGTACGGGTATACTAAGATTGTTAGAAACGTAACAAAAAAAAGATAATAAATCCTTGCCCACCACATGAGGCGCACGCAAGTACCGCTGATGGGCTTAATCACTCCTCGAGCGAGATGTCTCATAAAGCAGCTATATAATGCTATCGATCTTATTCTTTCTCGTAATCAGGATCGAGATCAATGTCCGCTATTCAAGGCGGAGCGATCCGCTATATTTACCTGTCAGATTGACGCCACTTCGCCCACTTGAAAATGCTTGATAGGAGGTGAGATGATTAAACGCTCTATCAAGAGTCTCACATCTGAACAACGGCATGGCAGCAGCATCGCTCGCTAAATCGGAAAACGTCCTCTAGAACCGCTATTAACTGCGCACAAGTCAAAGGAGGGTGCAGAACCGATCATTACGGACCGCACTCAATCATCGCGCGAACAAAACAATGTCCATTACAATCAGAAAAGAGAAGAGAAACCTTACCGGCGAGTATATTTACAACAAAATAGAGAAACAAACACCGAAAATCAGCTCACCTGACATGGAATCATTAGAAGAAATGCAGACTCTATCGTAGTAGAACCTCAGAAACTGAAATCAAGCGGCGCACTCATTAAATGATCTCAATCACGCCAAGAGAAAGGGAATAAATAAATATAACATAAGACTGCAGGCCAGACACGCAGCACCAGTAAATGAAGCGAAACCAGACGCCAGCGATGACACGGATATCTAATAAGATCAGATAGAGACTTGAGAACAGCTCAACGATATAGTCCATAACTATCGCCAATGAGACGCACAAGTCACTCGAGCGAGCCAATGATTTCAACACCAGGACAGAATTTTCAACCAGCAGAGGAAATATCGTTTCCACGACCAGGGATGCAGTACAAGACGCAATTGTGATCCCAGATACTGGTGAAATGTGGTTGGCGGGGGTGAGGTCAGTACATGGGGATCTAATTTAGGCCTGGCTCCTCGGATCGCGTGGTCAAGTCTCTGTCTTTTTGACATCTAACCTGAAGTCACTAAGCATAGCGAGACGGTCGCGACCAGGTTGCACTTGTTGCCTCAAGAGTGCTTTGTATCTTCGCTAGCGAGCATCACGTCAATCAGCATAAAAGAAGCGTCCATGTACAGGCTTTGGATAGATCTGTTGTAAATGGCATCCATGCGACAGCAAATAACAGTGGGCAGATAGCGCAGAGCCTTGGTGTACTCGACAGAGTCGGCGAAAATCCGGCGATGTAGCCCGCGGGGCAGTTGCACTCGGCTCTTTGGACTCGAGGATAGATGCGCACCCACTCAAAATAAGCTCTTCGGGCAACGCCATGCTGGTCGTAAAAGCATACCAGTATAACGTCACGTGGAACGGCGGGATCGAAAAGCATTCTCCAAGTCTAGAAAGGGGATGTATCGGCTTTTGTTTTTCGCGATAGCTTTTCCAGCAGAGAGCGAGCGGCGGTGTAGGGCATCATGGTGCTGCAAACAGCAACAAACCACACTGCGTGGTGTCAGCTCGAGACGTCCACGGATCACGACTTGATCTACAATTCGCTCAAAGATTTCTCAATGCTATGCCGCGAGAACAGTTACGCGAATTGGACGCGTAGCTAGGGCAGTCAAGACTGCCTTTTTTCTTCCAGATTGAATCGTCGGTGCTCTGTTGCCAAGCTCTCAGGCCGTCCTTCTTCTAACTGCAAACGGACCTGGTTGAAGAACCGCGTCAACAGCTGTTGCAGGATTCCAGACTTTGATTCCACAAAGTCGGCCGACCTAAGTCGTCAGGCAGTCGCTTTGACCTTGATTTCATCTTTGCATGCCCGTATTGGGTCCGCTCCTGTTATCTTCTGAACGGGCCGTGTACTGGCGGAGCGCAAGGTGGCGGATGATGAGCGCAATTCGCAACTTTGATTTTCTTCGAAGTTTCACACTCGCTGCAATGCTTTCTCCGCGTGTCCGGCAGAACGTGTGACCTTTCGCCTCATTATGCGAAGGAATTGTTATATCCTCGAGTCTGGCAGATAGCGGCCGTCTTTGCGAGTCGTAAATGTACGCTTCACCCACCGCGCGATCGAAGTTCCTCATTGAAGCATCGGCACAATGAGCGCTTTCGCAGAAGCAACGCCTTCTTTGCCTCTTTCTTTCGCTATCTGATAGCGCTGCCGCACCGGCTGTCTTCTCCGAAAGAAAGCGATACGGCTTAGCGCTTTTTCTTCTCTTTACTTTCTCTTTATTATCCGTCACGCCGGGATGTTTGTTATCAACCTTTCTCCGTCCAGGCTTCGTCATGCCGAGCTCGGATCGCGCAAACCTGGTTGATCCTTCGGCAGCACCTTTCAAGTGTCGTCGACAGTCGTTACGCTGGCCAGTCGAAGGCGGGAAACACGACGGACCGCTTCTTTCTCCTTCAGTCCGCCACATGCTGATACTTGCTGGCCACATCTTTCGGCTGTTCGGATCTCGCGTGCTGGGGCGCATTTTAGCGTACAAATAATGGTCGGTGTGGATGGGACGACCGATTTACATAACGGTACTACTTTTGCGCCGTTACGAGCCCTTGATCACGGTGCTAACAAAGGACAAAATACGTGTTCGGGTTTTACGCTACGAATGTAGATATTAGATTGTGAGGCACGTTTATCGAAATGTCGTGTTACGAGGGCCGAAGATTATGCGGAGTCGTGCATATCAGGAATTCGGCCAATCAAGTATTACTGTGACCATAACAAAACCACCATGACAGCTATAAACGTCTTCGTAGCGCCACAGTGGCAATGAGTCACCGGCAACATTATGGCTTCTTGTGACGTACCTCAGCTGTTTTCGATCAAGCAGGTTCAGAACTTGTCTTGTTTTGCTCGGAGCATCCAGTCTGCGTGGGCGTACGCAGAGAAGAAATGAGTATTTTTGATGTTCGCATGACGACAACGAATCTTACATTTAAAACGGGCTCGCTCGAAGCGCTCAACACTCGATCAAATCACGAAAAGCGAATTCAGCCAGACAAATCATCCGAACGCATTGGTGGTCATGGGACCGCCACAACTTAGAACGCATGCCCCTTAAAGCGCGCGCCAATGTCCCTCGACTTGCAGCGGACACCTCGTAGCCCTTTCCTGCACGGCCACAGAAATCAATTCTTCGGCGCCTCCAGAGCTTCTCCTAACTCGTGCGCAGCGTCTCGTTAAATGGTGCGCCAACATTTAAAGAGTGGTGCACGCGGATGTCTTGCCATACGTTGCGACACTTTGGATAGCCTAGTTGCCCCGATGCCGTCCTTGCACCGCATGACCCTCGCATTACTCTTGCACCTCGCCGCGGCTTCTGCGACGTGCGCGTACGGCTCCCGCGGACGCCGTAGCATTATCTCGAGAACTCGTAGCGACATTGACATTGTGATGTGGATGGCGTGTTCTAGGCCGAGCCATGTCACGGGGCCTGTGGCCTGCATTCGATGGCGTAGTCGGCTCAAGCTCACAAAGACGGGAGAGCAGTTTCAGTGGAACAACTTTGCGAGAACGGACATCACCACCAAAGAAGATCATATATAATATAGTATATATAATCTATATATATATAAATATGTATATAATAATATTATATAGATATATATAAATAGTATATATTAATATATATTATATACCAGGCGGGGGGGCGCAAAAAAAAAAAGACATTTTGCCTATGGGGCGACTGCGGCCTATTTTTTCTTCGCATAGAGTGCTGTCGTTGACGGGAGTCATTAGCAGAGTATTCCCTAATGTTCCTCTATTACTGTACGACAGGCCTCTCCTTCAACTGCCCTCACAGTCTTCAGATTTGACGTCATTTTGTCAACGTCGTCAGGCTCAAGGAGTGTCTACCCGTAGAGCTTCAGGCTGAAGCTCTTACGCATTCTGTGAATCGATTTAATGTGGATAGCTTTTCTAGAGGGATTAGCTCCACCTGCTTGCAAATCCCTCGGAACTTAGCTTTACCAGTAGGTCGTATAGTGACGTACACGATCACTTCGAAGACCCATTTGAGAACTCGACCAGATGCACCATGTTTCCAGCGGCTAATTCTTCTGATGCCGTCCCACGTAGGTTGGCACTAGTGAAGATTGGTCTTATAGAATGGAATGCACCTTTAATAATAGTTAGGGGTTGAAGGAAGTTCCTTAAACACTTGTAGCATCAATTTTGAATTTAGTTTATGATCCATAACCATATTTGACACATTCGATACAACGAACACTAACGCAACCTTCGGACATTTGGGTGACACCGCAGAAATTAGAATTAGGAAGATTTTTGCCCAAACAACCGTGGTGTCGCGACCTTTGCGTCGTTTAACGCGTGCGAGCTTCCTGTTCTCAAGGTAAATGAGCCAGGAAAGGGATGAAGAGGTGTCTTATTAGCAGAGGTTTGACGAATATGGCAGACGGGCAGCCGCGGTCCTGCCCTGGATCAGAGTCTTGATGTGCGCTGTGAGACGCCGAACCACCCGCGACGTTGCCGCGTTGTCGTGAACGAGTGTTGACTTGTCGCTATATTCGGCGAAGCTTACTGCAGATCTTTTCGAGCAGCTAGCATTGGGGGGGAAGCCCTCTGTACCGTCATCCTCCAGACAGATCATCACGTGGAAAAATACCGGCAAACGGCAAAATGCCGGCGAGTAGTTCCGTGTTGGCGTCAGAAAAGATCAAAGTCTTTCGCTGCGGAAGCTTTAAAACCAAGGCCGAAACCGCCATAGTGGAAGAAACGTGCCAGGCCTACCGGGACTGATCCGACCACTCTGGTGGCAGATATCCTCTAGGCGGCAGCTTGTACCGAATGAGCCGCCGAGTGTCTGGCGGGAAAAGTTGATTTAGTGCCATGCAAACGCCATAGTGGAAGCTGATTGATCACCGTACGAGCAGCGCGTCCACTCCTACTATACATCACCACATGGAAGATGCCAGCAGCACTGAGAAATCCAGAAAGAAGCGCGCAGTGAGCTGTTAAGGAACTTTCCTTTCCAACCTAATAAGTTGGAACCTTCGGTCGAGTTGAGAGTAAAAAGGTCGCTTAAATCCACTCTGAGAGTGGAGGGCCAAAGAGTACTTTTTTTTGGCCCCCCCGCCCCCTATAATATTATGTATATATTTACAGGGTGGCTACTAAATATTGCGACAGTGCATTGCTTGACACATATTTTTTAAACTAAGAGGTTTTACATCTTCAAGGATTTATCTTCATATGTCCTAATAACATGGCGAGCACATTAGCTCAAGGAAGTGTCGAGGTCGGCTTCCTGAGAGACAACACAGGGCTCGAAGTCCTCTTCAACTGGACATCCTGTGCGAGGCCGCAGTAGCTGACATCAGCTTCCTTCCACGCCCTCTCCAAGGAAGCACTTCAGAGAGGTCAAACTTCGCGCGTTGCTCAGAGGCACCTTCTGCCTTCAAGAAACCCACACACCGCAAGTGCAACTGGTTGAAATCAGGACGAGTCAGATGGCCAAACATATCTGTGCCGCGTAACTTGGAAAATGACGGTACAGCTTCTCCAACATGGATTTAGCAGCATGAAGAGCGCACCTGGGCTTCGCTTAAGAATGCAAATGGACGTTCGTCTGAGGTCAAAAGAGTACTGTGAAACGAAGGCATTACGTGGCAACTTGTATTCCGGGTAGCGTCTGGACGCTGGCATTATGATGGATTACATGCCACAAAAGCACAGAAGCGTGGGGGGCGGCCAAGGGATAATGCGTTTCCGCGAGTAATTCCTAGCACAAATCCATTGACAAATCTCGAAAACCGGTCCTTGTTGCGTACACAGGTCGAGCAGAATGTCTGCTAGCCAGATCAACAACTGCCTGTCGTTTTGCCAAAATCCGTGCGCCACTCTGAGTCTGACGATCTACGCACATGCGCGACGCTCGGTTACTTGCGACCGGTGATGTCAGTTGAAAAGAGACTTTCAAGCTGACCTCGCGACAAAGGAGGCCTGTGCTCGAGCACTTTTGCTTTGGGAAATGAATCTTTCATTGTTTTTATTGTATATGGAAAGATAAACTCTGAAGATATGGACTAGTTCCTGTCTTTTGGAAATTATGATCAAATAAACCTATGGCGCCAATATTTTGAGTACACCCTGATACTATATTATATATATGTAATATATATAATACATATATATGTTAGTATATACTACTATACATACAGGGATATATTACTATATATAGTATATATATAATATTACGAATACTTATTATATTATATATATACTATGTTATAATACATTAGTATATTTTATATATAATACATGATCCATCATATATTTTTATATCACTACTATAATAGATACTATAGTAACTATATATATATGATATATATAATATAATAATATATATATTATATAGTATATGTATAACATACTCCACCATTTTCAGTGGGAATCAAATTTCCTGTGATAAAACTAGGATTTTATCTGATCACAAATTTCGCCATCTTGCGGTGGGAAGTAAACAGTAACAGTACAATAACTTTCTCTTGAATTCTGCACACGTGTCATGCAATGTCGATATTTGTTTGAACTTGTCATATTTTCCATGGACGTTCTGTTTCGTTCAGAATAAACTTCGAAATATTGCAGGTGGTCGAAGATGCACCATACATCACCACAGTTGAAACCTTGAATCGTTACGATTGTGATTTTTGCGTTCACGGAGGTTAGTGTCATTAAATTAATAAATGTTAATAATTAATTATATAACAAATAATTGAGTGCTATTCGTTTGGGAATACGTATGCAGGTCTCCTGATCTAATATCATAAAGCGCTCACGGAAAGGGATAAGTCTAGCAAGGATGATGGCGCTAATTAATCATCTTTCAAGTCTGCCACACATTCCACTCACCAAAATCTCCGCACGCAAGGCCGCTGAATTCTGGGGCCCAAATGATAGACAAATCGTCCTCAGCGAGCTAAGCGTGGGGCATATCATCTTTGCGTGTAACCCGGCTATACTTGCTCGTCACCACAAGCGGCAATTCACGTGCTGCGCGCTTCGGGAAGAATTCGCGCGCTCTTGCTGCACAAGCGGTGGTATACGCAGCCACAGTGTGAAAAGCTTCTCTCACCTGGCTGACACATGTGATCCGATTTGAGCGTCGATCTCTGAGCCATGCCTATTTGCCATTTCCCACATGCTCAACTTGGCCTCAGGTATTGATCAGTCGCTAAAAATAGGAATATGAGATCTTTGCTTGCAGCATATTTCTTCATAGCATTTATTGTTGATTTATGGGTAGAGGTTGTCTAACAGCAACGGGCGTCACACTTGCAAAGCACACTCCCGAAGTTAAATGCCACATCAGTTGTGTTCCAAACCAATCAAGCCCCTGACGTCCTCCGGGTCTGACTATTGGCGCCAGACTCGTCCTAAAGGATTGAAGAAAGACTGTCTTGTACTTTGGTAGGCGCCGCGTCTCATATGAGCTATATCTCATTCAAACACCACTAAACGCCACAAGGATTATGGAGTGCGCGGCGCATTCCAAGGATGTGTTTAAGGAACACGAAAACTTCATTCTTCTATATTTTGCTATAATCGCGGGCAATCTTTGCTATAATCCGACTACCTTGGATATCAGTGATGAATGCAATATCAAAACCTAGAGCTTGATACCTTTTTACCTTTTTCCGTGCTTTTCCGAAAATTCTACCATGGAGTATCACGCATGTTTAGGACCACTCTTCTCTGCTGATGAGCTTCTTTATGTAAATATTCTCTTCCGTTTTTTTTCTGGTCTTTTTCTTTCTGATGAATAGCTTTGAGAAGCAGGGATATATTATTAGTATTGGTCTTCAATAAGGCAATTTTATAGATGATATAACACTCACGGCCGACGGAAAAGACACATACGAAGAGGTCAAGAAGGCCAGACGTTATCGTGAATGCAAGCGGACGGCCGGTGTTTCGACCACGGTAATAGAATGTCATTATTCCACAATCAGTTCAAATACCAGATGTACAGTGCGTCTCCTAATGATACAGCCACCTAGAAATTGTTGGATCTCGAATTCCTAAAGTTTGCGGAAAAATGTCCAACAGGAAAACTGTGTCAAATTTGGTCGCGAATTCGAAAATCAATATGAAATTCCAGGATGAAAATGCGAAAAAATTTATTCCAATTTTTCCAAAAAGCGTCGCTTTTCCATCGTCTCTAAATGATACAGCCACCCCGTGTTTCTTCGTTGCATTTCATTTCTGATCAATGAAACTGATTGGCAGTACTCAATTGTTCTTTTAGGTTATCAGGGAAGGAGAGCAGCTGTTGGACTTTGAAAAAGGGGAATTCGTCACAAAATAAGAAAAATTAAGCGCCAGGTGGTCACATCGCGCGAAAATTTCGTCAAGCTAAGAATGATTAGCAATTTCTTTTTGAATCCTGTAGAAAATGGAACTTAGAAGGGCTCCGGACGTTATTCTTCGCTTTTTGATTATTTGATTAAAATAAATGCAACATTATGAGAA